>BGPR01007321.1:2530-72206 GCA_013235015.1 Araneus ventricosus | reverse complement strand
CCAGTTATTTACAATTTACATTGAAATAATATACATGTCTGTAATATAATAATAATTATAGAAAAACAACCTTTAAGATTCTGTTCATGCGGCCTTTTGCCCAGCTGCCAAAATTTAATATGGCCTTTCAGTGCATAAAGGCTCCCCAACCCTAGACCAAAGCATATTCTGCACCATTCTGTTTCGTTTGTTCTAAAGTTATTCTTTCATTTGTTTTTGAGTTATCTTGTCAATATACACACTGACAAATAGCCAGTGACGGAATTAGTTCAAAATTAGACACATATCTACAATTTTGATGATAAAATTATTATACTAAAATTCTTCTTTCTAGCTTTTTGCATTCTTGAGTTACGAAGGTCAGGTATACGCGATTAGACAGTCAGGCCTTTGACGTATTGGGTCCATGCAAATTTACCTATATGTCAAACAGTCTATCCTGCTCGAGAAACTATGTACCAACTTTTATCTCTTTAGGTCGTTGTATTTTTTACTTTTCGTACACATAGCCAGACAGACATAATTCCCCAATTTTTTTTTAGATTCAGGCGTGTCTAAAACGTAGAATTTCATCCAAACCTTTATGACGATTTTTTTGACGATTGCAATACTTTCTCTTTGTGTATTTCTTATACGAGAAAGTGATAAAAGTAATATTAAAGATTTACAGATCCACGCCAATTTCTTAACCGCATAAGCCTCTTCATTGAAAAAAAATATTTCTTGTAACACTTAAACCCCTTCTTGGACGGCGTTGCATGTCATGCGACGAAGAGGAACATTGCATCGTTTAAAATGGATTCGTCGCTACTTACAAGTCTCGTTATATTTCGAAATTATTATTATTGTGTTTCTGAATATTGCTAAGAAATGACGCAAATAGTCCTACTTTCGTCATGTTTTCTCGGTGAGATTTGCCGCCTTGAATGAAAAACACAATAATTTTGTCTGAGATCCGAAAAAAAAGTCCGTTAAAGAAGGGGTTAAAGATACTTGCAATGTAACAAAAATCACGCTGGTGTGTGTCTTCAAGATACATTTCAAACCAAGTAATAAATCAGTATATTCGGGGCAACTGTTTTGATTATGCATTTCGATGTATCCATTCATCTACTTAAAAGTCATTAGCAAATTTTTCCCTTTCCATTACATACCGCGACTACTTCTTTTAAATGCTTGCGCACTGTTTATCGAGCATCTCATCTCCAAGATTTCCTCTTCTTCTGGGAGATATGGATATCCCAGAAAGTTTTTTCCGGCGCCACCTGACCAAACATCTCGCAAACCCCGCGGGCAGAAGTTGGAGGAGCAAAAGCAGCAGAAAAAAAAGAGTAAAAAGAGAAAGAGAGCGCAGCCAAAGCAAACCCAAGACCCATCCAAGATGCAAAAGTCGAAAATCTTACTATTTCCCACACAGACCATGCAGATCTTCCTCTCGATCCATTAGCAATGTATTTCCCCCGGTGACACAGAGTTGCCGGCTTGCAATACATCAAGACACACTCCCGGTTCTCCACGGGATTTTATGCACCGCTGGTGCGGCAAATAATGCTTCCAGAAGCAGCAGGCCGCCCCTCCACCCTGCTTCTGCCAGCCGCCCCTTTTTATTTGGATTTTTAAGTCCTTCCCTCCTCGCTTTGATAGAGTGCCTCGCACGCGGTGTCGCAAAAACTTGGGGAATTCCGAGGTTTCGCCGGACTTTGGGAAAGTAATTTTTTATGAAACGCCCGCGCACGTTTGTGTGGCAGGCTTTCAAGACGATGATGCTGGGACTTTTGAACTAAACGGGGCTCTCTCGGCCTTGGAGTAATTTTTCTTCCGCTTGCAGATATCGAAATGTTAGCCCTCCTTCTGCAGTGGAGGCCCGTCGGTTGGGTCATCGTCTGGCAGGGGTAGTTCGTCAACCCAGAAACGAGAAGTGCTGCGAAAAGCGGTTTTAACTTTTTAAGCTAAACTAGACTGCGAAAACGTACTCCAAAAACATATGCGTTTTCATGTCTTAAAAACAGTTGATCCTTGTAGGACAAGATACATTGAGAAAAGAAAATGGGATATTGGGTAGTAAACAGGAAGTACCTCCTTCATACTAATATTAAAACGAAATAATTAAAACAGACAAAGAAAAGAATTTAACAGAGGGAAGAAAAGAAAGAAAGAAAAAATAATATTTCTAATTTTTGATTTTTCATATTATTAGGAATGTGTATTAACCTGTGAAGCCTTCAAATGGATGCGTCGACACTTTTTTTCTATCTATACGCCATTTCGTCCGCTATTTTTCCTATTTATTATAAGCCGAGTGCACAGGTCCGATTTGTGTCGGACAAGTCATTAGTGACAAAATGGCGGAGAAGCGATTAGCGGCATGATGTACATTGACAGCACAAGTACCTTCCTCCGAGCTATTGTGTCGGACAAGTAACTAGCAACACTTTTGCTCACCATTACCCCCCCCCCCCCAGAGGTCGGAGGAAAATCCGAACAGAACCTGAGGTATGTGTTCACTGCTCAACTACTATTAATGTACTTCACGCCGCCAATCGCTTCTCCGACATTTTGCGTCTTCAACGACTTGTCTGACACAAATCGAATGTGTGCAACGGGCAGTAGGGTTCACAACCAAATCGCGGTCATAACATGTTATTAACAAATGTTTTTAGCTTTATTTGCTTATGATAATAGAAATCGAGATAGGGAAAATTCGGGTGTTGTTAAAGATCCGCAGCCCCAATGTATGAGGACCATTGCCATCTTATGTGGTTTTATGAATGTTTTTATCTAAACTGTCGAGCTTCATGGAACTGCTTCGGTAGAATCGGAATGCGCCGTTTTTTTCATCGTTGGATTCAAAGCATTAATTTTTGAGCTTCATGGAACTGCTTCGGTAGAATCGGAATGCGACGTTTTTTTCTCATCGTTGGATTCAAAGCATTGAATAAGTATAATGAAAAGTCGAGTTTCAGTGAGGTATTTCCAGCTTTTGTATTCTTTCAGGCACAACTTCTTAGAAAATACGAAGGTTGGAAAGTTAATAGCGGTAACCATGTAATTACAGCTTTTACAGCATTTGTATTAAGTTTAAACGCTTATAGTCCATCTATGTAGTCACCAGCGTTGTGTACAACTTACTTTCAGCGTTGTGGAAGTCGTGGATTACATCAAGCAGTAACAATTCTGTTGATGTTTCGAATGGAGCAGTCTACCTAGGGTTACCACGTCCGGATTTCAAGCTCACGTCCGATGTAGTGTCCGGATCTTCAAAATGTCCAGATTTACGCCAGTGAGTGCGGCGAGAGAGAAATTTGGTTCTAACATAGAAAATCTGATGTATGCGGAAAAGCTGATGTCATTTCGCCTATGAACGAAAATTCATTGTTATACTGTTACATCCACTCTTGATGAGAAAGATGATAAGCCTCCTTATCCAGGATCCAGTTCAAACTGAAAATTAAGGATGTAACGAGTATTCGGCTGACCGAATATTAAACAGATATTCGGCCGAATACATTCAGGGTAATAATTTTTTTAAAAAAAATGTGCGTTTAAATGTATTTTATAGAAAGAATACTGCAGAATTACTTTTCAGTACATTTATTATCAAAAAATCTCCTAACATTTACCCAATTTTAAGTTTCATTGTA
This sequence comes from Araneus ventricosus, assembly GCA_013235015.1. NCBI lineage: Eukaryota > Metazoa > Arthropoda > Arachnida > Araneae > Araneidae > Araneus > Araneus ventricosus. Next base: position 68,565 of record BGPR01007321.1, on the reverse strand, counting down.
CTTACGTGCGTTTAGTAATGTTGCGTATCATTTATGATTGTAAAGCCTGAAATTATGATGCAAGGGCAATAATTGTTCAGCATTTTCAGGAAGAAATCTGTTCTGTTTGGTTTTATACATACTTATATATTTTACTATTTACTGTGCTTCTAGGAGATGAAAGATATTTTCTTGCTAAAATTGGAAATTTTTCAGTTTTTTTTTTCCTCTCTCTCAATTTTTTAAAATTGTAGTAGTAGTTTACTTCTAATAACTTTAATTTATCTACTAAATCTTCTTATGTGTTTGTGATTGCCATGTTCTGCAATTATGACTTTGTTTATTTCTGTTTAGAAAGACCAAAATGAAAAGAGTTCCTCACATTTTGTTACCGGAATAAAGATATTTAGAATATTACAAAAAATACATCAGATCGTTAATATTTTTTTAAATGCCAAAATAATAAATCACATTTTTTCATTAAAATTTGAGCAGTATTTTATTTAAAATCAAACGTAACATGTTTTTAAAGAGCAGGTATTCGGCCGACGAATATTTGGTATTCGGTTTGAAATTTTGCCGAATATTCGGTATTCGGCTAAATCACTATTCGTTGCATCCCTACTGAAAATTAAAAGTTTTTTTAAAATTCTGTCTTTCATTAATATAATTTTGAATTACCGAACATTAATAAAACTTGTATCTTCTTTGCATTCTGACGTCTTCATTTTTTTTCACTTCCTCAAACTCTGTGCTGGTGTTTTGAAAGAGTGCCGTTGGTTCTCAGCTCTAAGAATTTTATACCACACTTTGACCCCCTCCTCAACCACCCCACCCCAAGACCCTTTAATCCTTCCGGCGTGGCATAATTTTAACAAAAAAATTCTGGTAACCCAAAGTCTGCCTGCTTTAAGAATCTCTAGAACAGTTCGATGGAACCCCTTGACTGCTTTTTTTTGCTTGTGGAGCTCTATATAAGCCCCTGTGCTTATGCTTTGATTCCAAATAAGGAACCATTTCCTCGCTTTAACGACGGAACTGTTCCAGAGATTCTTAACCCTTTGCGGCGCAAGGCATTAAATTTTTTGAAATACAATGCACTCCCGATTATCCGGGTTAATCACCGGGAGGAATCGCACGGACAATAGAAAAACACGGATAATCCGAAAATTCCTTTTTATTAAAGAAAAAATCAACATCAGTACAAAAATATAAAAATTACTTATATTTGCATGCTGTATAACATCAAACTAGGAATTTTCCTTTTAATACTTGCTGCTTAAAAGAAAAAAAAAATCTAATGAGTCTTTGCTTCTGCTGTTTGTTCATCTCTTGTATATCGATACATATTTTACGAACCGCAGTAATGTCACCGTAATCAAATCCTCTTTGTCCCATATAATCTAACAAAGTTTTCACAGATTGTAGAGCAGCAGAATGAAAAATTGTATTTCCCTCATTTAGTACATCTTCTGCATCAGTACTAGCTGATTCTCCATTATCAAATTTTTTAACGATTTCTAATTTTTGTTTAACATTTAAAACGTTTCGTTTTCGTTTCACATCACTCATTTTTACCAGGAAAAAATTTCACGCTACGAACTGACGATAAACAAGACGCAAAAACTAAAGGAACACAAAGTGAAAGAAGACGAAGAAGTTAAAGAATGACGTGTCGGGGAGAAGCGTGTTCGTACGAGAATGAGCTAGCAGGATGTGCATGATTCATTTCTCTGAAAATTAGTGGTTGAACCGGTAGAGATTGCACGTAGAGGAAGGAAAAAAAAAATCTATTCTTTAGCCTCCGCCGTCACGGCTCACTAGTTTCACGGAATGAATCTCGCGATCGAACATCAACATCGATTTTACATGCATGATAAGCGTGAAAATGTATCTCTTTAAATATTTTTGTGAGTCCGGAATGAGCACGGATAATCCGCAAACCGGATAATCCGCGCACGGATAATCGAGAGTATACTGTATGATGAAAAAACATCATGAACGGGTTTAGTTGATTGTCTAGACATAGAAACTACAAAAAAATGAAATAAAATAAAATAAACTTACTTCATTCCGAGGAGGGGGTCGTCCCCCTTTAGGGTCACCCCCCTTATATGAGATCCCTCTTAGATTCAGCGATCTTGATACACTCAAAAAATATTGTTGAATCTTACAGAAAATTATAAATTAAAACTTCAAGAATATAGGAGGAAAAGTTTCGAGTTAATATGCTAAAATTGTAAACGCCCAGAACTGAAAAAATTCCTTATCTCTGAGTTAAATGAATTTTCCCAAACTTTATCTCTAATAATTACTATTCCGAAGCGAAATTTCATAAAGCTGCTATAACATTCTAAAAGGAGTACTATTACTCCTATCCTAAGTCTATTATTTTCCATTTATAGTTGAATTTAACAGTGAGAAGCGAGTGAAATTAGGTGAGCAGACCTGCCAACTCTCCCGCTTTTTAACAATTTCTCCCGCCTCCCGATTCTCACCGATTTTCTCCACCGCTTCTTAGTATTTTCGAGGAATCGGAACAAATAAATAGTAATAATAAAAAAGCAGTAATAGAACGACGAAAGAAAAACCCAGCGCTTGCCTCGAACCACATTCTCTTCCAACTTCGAATGCGTGACGTCATTCTCCTACGGATTCTTCATTTGCTCTTTGCCGCGGTATCATGTCCAAGCTTGTTGACTAGTGACATTGACTATCGCCATGGGTTTTTGGCGCATGCGCTGCTTTGATTGTTTAGCGCGCTAGGGAGAATTTGATCTCTTCTGCCTATCTTGTGATCGCCGAAATATTTTTATTTTTCTTGTGCGTGCATTTCTTTTTCCACCAGTCCAGATCTGATGTCATTGAAAGAATATAAAAAGAAATACTAGACTACTATTCTGAGGAATATTTGTTAATTATCGCTTCGAAAAAAGATAAATCGTTTGCATTTTGTACCATTTGCACGTCTGTGTTTTCAGTTGCTTCCGGCAAAATCTGCAACAACTTCTTCTTTAAAGAAGTAAAAGCACATTATCATATAATTTGTAAATAGGACTTATTTGTAAGTAGAACTCAACTGTAAATATGAAAAAAACTTTAATAAAAAATATATATATGAAGAAATGTAAATCCATAAATTAAAGCTCTGAAGTACAAAAAAATATATAGATAAGTCAATTTATATTGGTAATAATGTCTAGGTATTAAATATGTATGGAAGAGTGAAGACTAAAAAAAGTGTCTTTTAAAAAACTGATCAGATTATTTTAAAACCCAGCTAAGCAATTTTTAAATATCAATGCATTTTATTTATTTTGTAAAAAAAAAATAAAATTTTGAGAAAAATATAGCCAAAATAAAAGATTGTCTCATTAGGCACCCTCCACCTTATTTGCAGATGAGTTAAATAAAATAAATGTTGGCTTTGCTGCACATTTGTGATCGTGTATGAATAATTGAAAATGTCTCCCTCTTTTTCAAATTTGGAGGTTGGCAGGTCTGGGAGTGCCATCAGCTGGTACACTGCGCCGCAAAGGGTTAAAGTGATAGACCGTTGCATCCGAACCATCAACAGAACTGTTACTGCTGCAAGTGTTCTACAATTTCCACATCGATCTAAACAAGCTGCACACAACGCTGGTGACTACATCGAAGGATTATAAACGTTTCAACCAATGTTGTATCGGCTGTAATTATATGGTTGCCACTATTAAAGTCCCAACCCTGTATACAATATTGAACCTTATACTGCAATTAGTGAATATAAATTCATTGGAATTTTTATTGATATCGAATTATATTTCATAATTTGGTTTTGTGAAAATTCCTAAAAATGTACAGTTTTATTGAATTTGGTCTCCAAAGTTCAAAAATATTGCGAAAAACTCAATATCAAGAAAAACAATCCATTTCTGCACAACGAGTTCAAGGTTCCGTCTCCATTTTTTACTTTCTCGTATACGAAGTATACAAAGAGAAAGTATTGTAATCGTCAAAAAATTCGAACTCGAGATTTTGACGAATCTCCACGTTTTAGACCTCCCTGATTCCGAAAAACACAATTTTGGAATTATGTCTGTCTGTGTGTGTGTCTGTGTGTGTGTCTGTGAACACGATAACTCGAAAACTATTAGAGCTACGGGGATGAAATTTGGTATGTGGTCTTTAAACATAATTTGTAGGTTTCTATCAAATTTTGGACAAAATCCGTCAACGGGAAGTCTGTCTGTCTGTATGTTCGGGGTCATGCGAACGCTATAACTCAAAAACTTGAAAAGCCAGATGGATAAAATTTTATACACAGTTTTACCGTCATGAATGTAGGTCCGTATAAAATTTTGGGCCAAATCCGTCAATGGGTTGACTGTCTGTCGGTCTGTATAATTTACCATTGAAACCAATCCGCTGTCTCCACACACATGCGCACTTCTGTGCTCGCGAAAGGAGCGATTACGTCAGTTTGTCCTTGAAACGGCAAGAGCAGTGTGCGACAGATGCGTTTTAATCGGTACGCATCTCTTTGAATTCTTTGCCTAGATATTTTTCAATCACTATATTGAAAAATCTTCTGATAGTCATTGGATTCTGGATAACAGTAGGTTCGAATTTTTTTAGCCACGCGGGGAAAGTAGAAACGGCACCTTTTGGGGGAAGTATACGAGAAAGTTTAGGGGAGAACACTCCCGCTGGTTTTTTAAAGTTTTTGATATGGAATAGAATTCCAAAAGCCATTCTTTATAAGTAATTAAAACTCATGAATCAGAATCTTTATTAATAATAAATATTTTAGATTTTTTTTGAAAACAAACTTTCTTAATTTCATTTTTTCAAGATATTACATGAGCTTCAAATTTGTTTTTACTTTCTCGAGCACGGAGTATCCAAAGAGCGAGTATCTCGAAATTTTGTAGAATTTCCACGTTTTAGATCTCCCCATAATGAGTTAGATGGATGAAATTTGGCACACCAAATTTGTAATTCTGTTTCAAATTTTGTACCAAATCCGTCAAACGTTTACCAAACACTTAATCGATTTTCTACACTATACTATGAAACTACTTGTAACAGGGTCATATTTAGAAAGAAAGAATGTGTGCTAGAATTGAAATAATTTTTTTAAAAAATTGTGGGAACAGGAAAAATACCAAGACTTTCAAACTATGTCGCTGAATGGATCGTTTTTGAGCATGATAAAATTATAAGCTGGATAATATCTGTAAATTGCGCGATGCAACATGTATGATTCAAAAATCATTCAAAACGCTAGCAGCCCGTTCCACTTAGAGTTATCAAATTTGGCATGAAGTTACTTTTTGGGTTGTAGGTGCTCACTAAAAAAGTTTTTTTTTTCTTTCAAAATTCTAATTAGATTTTTAATTAAAAATTAATCGACATTTTTGGATAGTTTTTTTTCCAGTGACTTCAGAGCATATTGTTGCACAAAAACCATTTTTGCACCTCTTTAAAATTCAAAAACTTGACTTTTCAGTGATAACCAATTTTATTTCTGTGCACTTTTTTTTCTTTAATTTTAATAATTTAAAAAAAAACATTTTCAAATGTGTTCTTTTCATTGTTTTAGTAACTGTGCACGCGCGTTTCAACGATTTTAAATACTTTTTTTCGAACGCGCGTTATCATTGCTGTAATTAAGAGTAAAAGAGTAATCAAGTTTTTAAAAATAATATAAAATCTGAACGAATCAAGTTTGAAACATAATCATTCTGTGATGGTTCGAACTAGAGATATTTTGAATTCTAAAATGGCATGATAATTTTTTTTTATTTCGAATAAAATAGTTTTTGAAATTATTCCTATAAAACTGAATAATTAACGAAATAAGATAAAATGTAAGAACCGCTATTTTAATTTTTTTTTTTGCGTGTACTTCTGAAGTTTTTATTGATGACAGTCGAGGACGTTTAGTTGCATAACAATAATACTCAATAATTTTTGACCACTTGTTTCGACAATGGCGTAGCGAGGGTGGGCAAGGGGAGTTCAGGACGTCAATCATAAGGCGCGCCATAGAGACAATACATTAGTATGCTTATGCCCTGGCCGCCCCCCCCCCCCCGGGGGGGGGCCGCCCTCTTACTTTTTGCGGACGTTATCTAATTTTTCTAATAAACTAACTGCTAAATTTCTTAAATTACTATTTAATTTAAAATTAATTTTTAATTAAATTCTTTGAATTGAGTTTTTAATTAAATTATTTTTTTCATTTCAGTTGCCTAAAATTAGGAATTAGAAAAAAAGCAATAGTGCCCGGGAAAGCTAGCTAATTTTATAACTAAACTTTTAAATTTTGTTGTCTATCCTACTCCTATACTTCCGTGTAATTTCAGATGTCTATAAGTGTTTTACCCCCTACTTTTTCCTCCCAATCGCCGCCACTGTGTTATACCCTTTTTACTTTCTCGTATACGAAGTGTACAAAGAGAAAGTATTGTAATCGCCAAAAAATTCGTACTCGAGATTTTGACGAATCTCCACGTTTTAGACCTCCCGGAGTCCGAAAAACACAATTTTGGAATTATGTCTGTCTATCTATGAACACGATAACTCGAAAACTGTTAGAGCTACAGGGATGAAATTATGTGATCTTTACACATAATTTGTAGATTTCTGTCAAATATTGGACAAAATCCGTCTGCGGGAAGTCTGTGTTCATGTGAGCACTATAACTCAAAAACTTGAATAGCTAAATGGATAAAATTTGGTACACATTTTTATCATCTGGAATGTAGATCCGTATCAAATTTTGGGCCAAATCCGTCAAAGGGTTGACTGTCTGGCGATCTGTGTAATCGCATACTTCTAAACATTATAACTCGAAAACCATAAGGCTTTGATAAATAAAAATTGGCTTGAGGCCTGCTAACATTAATTGTAGATCCGTGCCCAATTTTCGTTTCATTCGGTCGAAAAAAAAGGTGTTCAAATCGCCTATTTGTCTTTTCTTTACAATGACGCGAAGCCGTTATTGCGTAATTGCGCGATTCACTTGTGCTAATCCTTTCCACTTCTAACCGCGCCTTTTGCTTCCAAGCTTCCTATTCCCAAGCTTTTTTTCTCCACTGCGTTAGGGACGCTTGTTTGTTTTACCGCCTTTTAGCTTATTTTTTTCTCCACATGTGTTAGGAGTATAAGCGAAAGTTTAGGGGAGGCCACTCCCGCTGGTTTAAAGTGACGAGTGGGCGAAGAAATGATATACCCTGGACGCAATTTACCCTTTCTACACTACTGCGTCATGAATGACGTTTTATGTAGAAGCATAATAGAAAGTTAAGAGGAGAACACTTCCGATTATATATTTAAAAAAAAAAGTCTTTAATTTTGAAGCTCTGTTGCCAACTCATTGTTTTTACCTTCTTTTTTTTGTATAGGAACGTCGCAGTCTGTGGTGATTATACAGTCTCTGAAGCTATGGTGGAACAAGACGTCATGACCAGCCTAGTCATACTTTTTAAAATGGTACGTGCATCTATTAATTGACTTCTTACGGTATATGGTTTTTTGCACTTATTTTGAAATCATCGGTCGTTTAATTTTTAAAAAAAGTTTTTTTAAGCTTGTGAGTTTAGCTGCAAAAACTGATACCATATTGCTGTTTTTGTGAAAATTAATATTATATCTCTACTCAAGGGTGTTTACTTCAATGAAATTTTAGGAAAAAGTTGAAAATTATGAATGCGGAAAATAATGTAAGTTGTACATTTACGTTTGGAACGATATCTTAAGTTTATCAGATAATAATTATTTGTAAAGGTTATTTATTAGTATTATTTTAGCCCTTTTCTACTATATTCTTTCCATAGTATATTTGCAACCCAATTGTTAAAAATTCGAATTTTAGCCAATTATCCTAAATATCAGAATTATGGGGATTTCTAATTATAGTAAAAATAATGGTTTCTCTGTGGAATACATAAAACAATAAAGCCTGTTCTGAAAATGAGCTATGCGGTTTCGCTAGAAAATATGAGATAGGTGTATGAGAAAATATGAGATGAGAGAATACTAGAAAAATGAGCTATTTCTCACATATATTATAAGTATGTCTCTGCTCCCAGTACAGCTGAAATTATATTAAGAACTAAATTTAATGGGTGTTGTATTCTATCCCAGTGTTGTATTTTATTCTAGTGTTGTATTCTATCCCAGTGTTTTATTCTATCCCAGTGTTGTATTCTATCTAAATACAATGGAAACCCGAACTAATTTGAGGCTGATAGGGCCAAATAGGATTCGGGAAAATTCGGTAAAATTCTCTTGATATACTAAATGCGAAAGAGTATTGACTTTGGGTGCTCGATGAAAGAGTACGGACAGAGCTAGCGGCAATTCGCATTGTCAAGCAGGTTTAGTTCCTTACGTTAAAAGAAGGTAACCGATTTTGTTTCTACTAATTAAAGTGCTGTGTTCATTCTTAAATACCAATTCAAATGTTTCTTTTAAGCTAATAAAAATTAGCTTTGTTTCTGATTCGTAATTGTTATTTTTCCTTCATTTTTTAATTTAAAAAAATTTCAGAAAATTAAAAAAAAAGATGTTTGGATTCCTGAGATTTGGATTTCCGAGGTTCCACTGTAGATGAATATTAATCAATTTGTTGATGTAGATAAAATGAGAATTCGCGTCATCATAAAGAAGTACATTCTTTTTCAAAATTTTATTTAGCGTTTAAGAAATTGGAATATAGTGACAATGTATGATCTCTATCAATTTCTGGCAACGGAGACATTTCGTGCGATTCCACAGTCACATGGCAGGCTTCATTCATCTAATTCATTTAGAGCGAATGTTTGTGTCATGGGGTTCTTATAGCTTGCTTATGTTTTTCGTGCCTTTTTTATAAGCCAGGTAAAAAGGATTTTGCCTCCGATTTTTTCGCGGAAAGCTGAAAACTCTTAATGTCTTGCATGTGAAAAGAGTTATTTGAAGTTTGCACCAATTTTTCTGCTTATGCTCTAGATAGAATGTCCCCAAATTCCGAAATTTTCCGGTCGTTTTCCAGTTTTTTTGGCAATAACTCACAAATGACACATTTCTGAGAAATTTTGCCACTATAAAAGTTAAAGTACATAAAACTTTGCGTCGAATGGTACCTCATTTTTGAAATTAGGTAAAGTAGTATAGGTACAATGTTAATTCGAAAAACGACAATGTTTACCAGTTTCTTCAAAAATAGCGTATTTTGGGTTTTTAACCTCATTTTTTAAAATATAAAATGCTCTATGTGTAAAGCACCATTATACCATACCTGATGCTATCTTATCGAAATCTTATACCTGACCCTCTCTCTATCTTTGAACACGGCTACAATGATTTTTACCAGACGTTGCCTTTTTTTGCTTTGTCATTTTCTGTTATGTATTATCATTCTGGGCTGTACGAATGAGAAAGGCAATTGTCGCTTAAAAACTATTCTCAAGTTCTCCGTCATCATTCCTGAGTTATTAAAAGCACGAACTTTGAATATTCAGAAGGAATTTTTTAAACCCACACCAGGATACGTATTTAGTTCTTTTACGCCTAACTCTTATAATGCTACTAATTGAAATTCTAATATCAAACCAGAATTATATAGACGAAGAAAATATGAAGCAAACATAAATATTAATGTCAGTAAAATTTTTTTTTCTGTGTTACGAGTAGCAGTTGCTCTGCAGAATTAAAATTTGAAGTGACGCAGATAATTTTAAATTGAACATGGATTGACCCCATTAACTAAAATTACCATTAAAAAGTTCTAATTACGAAAAACCTATTGTCTTCTAAGCATTGCGAGATAGTGTTTGCACTTCGTTTTTTAAAAATATTCCTGAATGCTTCAAAGTGTTTTCTTCTGTTGAACAGAGAGCATTTAAATATACTGGAAAAAGATATTTGAATTTTAAGTGAATTACTTTTTGTTTGCTAGAATTCGTTTCAAGTCGAAACATAAATCTATAACGCAGCAAATATCTGTAATTTCGAAGGAAAATATTTGCATCTGAAAGATAAGGACTTTATTTGATCCCCCTACCCCCTCCATGGCGAATAAGCCCCCTGATTAAAACCTTCATTCTTGCAGACGGGGGAAATCTATTCGACTTTGTAAGCCCCATTTCTCATCAGACTTCTATGCCGAATGTCCTTTTCTTTTAAAATCGGAATAAAAGTTTCAATCTAAGCCCCCTGTTCCCCGTCCCCTTTTTCTTTCCCCCCCACGTCCTGAGAGGATCACATTATTCTGGAAGGAGGCGAAACTTCATTTGCTTATTCAGGTCGAACTCTTGCCTTCCTGTCCGGCGGGAATCCGGCCGATAGGAGAAAAGAAACCCTTCCGGCCATTTTTGCGAAAAAGTCAGGTACATTTATACACATCGCTTTCTGCTCGCTATTCATGCAAATGCAGGGGCCGGTCCCCAGAGCGTCCCTGTCGTGCTCCCTCCTCGAACTGAACTGAAAGGGAGGGGGCCAAGAAAGCGTCTGCCGCGGGCGATAAGAAAAGAAGACGGGTGGGACGGGGCAGAAGAGAAGATGAAACCGAAAAGGAAGATGCGGGGGGGGGGCGACTTGAATTTTACATAGGGCCCGCCTCCACGTCAGACCCAGTTATGATTTGCCTGCGGTGTCCTTGGGGCGCACAGGGGCGACGTCATTTTTCTCCATTCCTTCTTCATATCCTCCATCCATCCCAGGGCTTCTTCTGCATATTGCGGCGCGTTCGGTTATTTCGATGATGACTGCACGGCCGCCCCGGTTCCCTGGGGAAGCCCCTTCCTTCGAGGGATTTCGACTCTCATTTCCCATCTTCCCCCTTCCCTTCTTCCTTTTTTACCCTCCTTCCTTCTTTCTTTGCATATACATGTATATGCGTACGTTCTAAACCCCCCCCCCCCCCCCCTCGGCGTGTGCGTGTGTGACAATGAAGAATAACGAGAAAACTATGGCCGCGGAGACCGGAGTTTAATGAGCTGGTCCTTCCCGGGGGACCGCGGGAGGGCATTAAGCCCCTGCACGAATTAAAGTCGCGCGCTCTCTCCGGTTCGTGCGCCCTTTCCAATTCGGGCCGGGAGAAGGGAAGAAAAAGAAGCGAGCAGAAGAAAAAGGGAGAGAGAGCGAGCGAGCACAAAATGAGCTTCGGGACCGATGCCGGGGCGCACCGGATTACCGGCTGGAGAGCGCCATGCAAATGAAAAGAAGCCCCACGGGATGAGCGGCCATTAAAGATTTATGCGTGCGCGCCGCAGACGCAAAACCCATTGATTGACGGCGCTTCCTTGCTTTTGAAGGTATTAAAAAGGCGACCCCCCAGGAGGACGCTCGCCGCTTTTCCTCGGCAACAAATTTTAACTAGAAACTTACTTTTTGCTGCTTTATCCGTGCGCCGAGAAAAAGGGACGACCCCTTTTGTCTGCTGGAAGGACCGCGAGTCTAAACGGCGTGTTAATGTGGCTGTAAAAATTATAGGGAGGGCTTTCGGATGAGATGGCGTCTCGTGCTGCGAGATGGGCTTCGAGATAGCCTTGTTTCTGTGGAATCGGATATCTTTTTGGGAGGTTATTTATTTAATCTCTTGCTAGTGAAATGGGTTCCTACCCGACGGGTAAGGGAGGAAGAAAAATTCTGTCGTAAGTTTTGTTACATGTGTTCTCGTTGTGAAGAGGAAAAAAAAAAAAAATATCAGCAGTATAAGAAAAGCATTGATTTAAAATATCCTTTATTCTCTGAGAATAATAAAGGTGAAATTTTAAAATGTATTATGAGAAAATTTGCAAAAGCAGGTAGAAAAATTCAGAAGAAATAAAAATTTCTTAATGAAAATACTTTGATTTAAAAAAAACAAAACTGTTAAGCCTGTTGCACCTCAAGAAATATTCTGTAAGGATATTGGTGAATGTGCAATACTTGTTTTAAGGAAATTGATTCTAAATTATATCTAACCCGTAAACAGACGTTGATAAAGAAATATTTCTTCTATTCCTTTCCATGCATCGAACAGGTATTGTAAATGAATGATTTGATGAACAATAACGGACCTTCCTTAAGTTTATGTACATTCATTCATTCTAGTTCTGATGTGTTACGAACATCTTTAGCCTAGAATATCAGTTATATAAAAGAGTAATTCTTTTCTTGAAATTATCGTATCACTGGAACAAAGTTTATATTGAGGCTAGGTTTACACTTAGACAATAACTGGGGCGTCGAGAGAACCACATGACCCCTTCGAGACCATTTCACAATCAATGCCTATAAGCTAGCGTGTAATAATGACTTATTCGTGGTTTTTATCTAGTCAAGTGTCTTGATACTGCTCCCAGGTATTGTCTCACTTTATAAAGGCTATTTGGAGCTTATTTTCAGAATGCATTTTATAGACTGACCTTTCTGGAAATTCCTTTCTATTTGAGTAACAATAATGCTATTTTTAACTCAAATAGTAATTTATCAGCAGAAGCTGAAGCCCTGTTCTTCATCTGAGCATTAAAAATCTTGCTGTGTTTTCCCTTAATTAAATTGAAAATTTTTAGAAGAAGTTTTTTAACATCTTTAATTACAGCAGAAAGAGTTTGTAGAATTATATGTTTCGAAGTAGATGGTAAATATTTAAACCGTCTTGATAATGCTGATTTGCAACTAGTTATGTAGTCTTGCACCTTTCAACGACATATTCTTGTTATTCGAAGTTAACTGTTAGTTAAAAGCACACAGGGCCGCCCTACAGCCGATTGGGCTAATTGTCCCCAATAGGGCCCCGCGCAAAGAGCGAAAGCAATGTAATCGCCAAAAAATTCGACTTGGACAATTTTGGCAAATATTCACACGTTAGAACTCCTTGAGTTTGAAAAAAAAAAAAAACATCTTTAGATATATGGTCTATGAACGACGTAACAGGAAAACACTACTAGCTGGACGGATTCAATTTGGTATGTTGTCACAACACCAAATTTCTATCAAATTTTCTACGAAATCCGTCCAAGAAAAGTCTTTAGTTGGGAAAGAGCACTGAAGCTGATTTTTCTTATTAAAAAACTAGAACCAAAACTATATATATATATGAAATAATTTCTTTGTTGCAGTTGTTAAATAAAAACAACAGGCCGAGTTATTAACTAATTTTCCTTTATTATGGGAGAGTGACGGAATGTACGTACATCTTAGTTGAAGTTTCTAAGCCAAAAGAGAACAGAAAATCCCTGCACTCCCTCAGATAGGGATTTAACATAACGTGATCAAAGTGAAGGGAATAATAGCTATTTTTAGTATATTACGTAAGTGTTTTAGGGAAAATGCATGGCGGCAATAAGTCGCTGATTTCGCGATTTGTGTGCGCGTGGAAACGATAAAAATATTCTTTTAGTAATAAATATGTCAAAACGAGAGATTTAATAAACCTCCAGCGCGGGAAATGAAATGAAACTGGAGTTTGAGAAAAGTGATTGTGGAATACATTAAGACTTAAAGATATATATTAGAATTTGAAATAAAATTAAGTGAGATTATTACACGCACACACACACACACACACACATATATACCCCCCCCCCCCAATAGGGCCCCGCACTTCTTAAGGTCGGCCCTGAAAACGCAAATAAGCGTCGAGAGATAGAGATTTCTAAATTTAAGATAATCTGAATTCTGTAAGATCTTTGCTGATGCACAGCCTGAGATACTCACGATAACGTACTGGATAGTTTTGCTTACCAGTGTTGTCTGCCTAGTGTATTCTGACTAGATTTGTCTCTATAGCGTTCTGCACAGGGCGAGAGAATCCACAACCAACTCATCCAGCGTTTCACTCATTTTATCCCTTTCACACTCCAGCAAAACTCATCGAAACAGCAATTTCAAAGGATTTCACTTTTTCCCCAAACGCCACCGTCTAAATGAATAGAATCTTTTCCCTTTTTTTGTTTGTTTGTATGAAAACGTAAAAAAGTCTGTTTCCTACTTCAAATGTTCGAATATTTTGAATCGAAGCAATTTTCATTCTATTTTCCCCCCGTCTTCTTTGGCTTCATAATAGTAGAATAGAAGTAGCGTTCTTGAGCAACCGATGCTGAAGCGTTGCTATTTACCACTTCATCCAAATATTTTTCACTGTAATGGCAATTTATAGTAAACAGAATGAGTGCCTTTGTTATTTTTATTCAAGATTTTGTGCGATGGTGAACCGTAAAAAAATTTAGAAACTTCCATAGATAATGGAAATCATTATATACGCTTTTGTGCACACATTATGCAAGGTATCCATGTAATCTCGGCCCAACATCCAATTAGAGGTGGGCATATACTTCCAAATTGGAAAAATGCTTTACATGTCTGAAAGACTGATATTTTACGGAGTTCGAGTCAATAAATGTACTGCTGAAAAAATTATGAGATCTAAATTTTTATAAAGCCCCTTTGTCCTATTAGTCATATTTAGTTAAATATTCTTGACACACTGACATTTTAAACAAAAAAAAAGTTATCTTCTGCAACTAAAATGTACCGAGTTACGAAGCTTTGAATATCACTATTTTAGACGCTTTTAGACATTTCCGTGGTCGCCTCTAGGAAGATCCGCCAGTTAACGCGCGACTATAGATCCACAATTAGGGTTAGAAGACCAAATTTTGTTTATCTAAGTCATTGCGTTTTGGAATTATCGTGTCCGCATGCATATGAATATACAGATCGACAGAAGTTCAACTCTGTGACGGATTTGGCCCAAAATTTGATACGGATCTACAAGTTTTATGATGAAACTTTGTATTAAAATCTATCTAGCTATTTAAGTTTTCGTGTTATCATGCTCATATGAACACGGAAAGAAAGATTTTCCGTGGACGGATTTATTCCAAAATATGACAGAAATCTACAAATGTGGTGTAAAGACCACATACCAAATTTTATCCGTCTAGCTCAAACCGTTTTTGAGTTATCGTGTACACAGACAGACATAATTCCAAAATTATGTTTTTCGGACTCTAGGAGGTCTAAAATGTGGAGATTCGTCAAAATCTCGACTTCGAATTTTTTAACGATCACAATGCTTTCTCTTTGTAAACTTCGTATACGAGAAAGTGAAAATGCTGTGAAGGCTATTATATAGATGATGGCAAGAAATGTCAAGGCTGTTATACTATAGATGATGAGTAACGAATTCGCGTGTTAGTTATATCAAGACCTAAAGCGGGGAAAGGCGAAGTGTATGCCGCTCGCAGTTGTTAAGGAAAGACATAGATGAAATGCATTATTGTATCTAATTTGCTGACGCAATATAGACGTGAGTTTTTTTAAAATTTATTTGACGAGTTAACACGTTCTCGAAATCCGATTCCGTGGAAGATCAGCGGTGTGTTCTTGGTAGGAATTTCAAGTTTTTTTATGGTTAAAAAAAAAAAAAAAAACACCTTCTATTACATATCAAAATATTCCTCCACTCAAAATTCGAAACATTTTTCACTGGATGAAGAGTATGAACAAGTGTGTGATTTCGTAAGTTTATATGTCCAATTAATTAAAAGTACCCCAGTTTTCCATAGGCTGAAAAATTACAGCCGTATCAGCGTTGTTTACTGAATACAACAACTTTAAATAAGAAGTAAAACTAAATTTTTTGTTTGTGGTTGTTCACAGAGACAAGTGCATATAATTTAAAATAACAAACATTTTGTTGATGCAAATATTCTCCATGTGTAGTTTTGAATTCTATTGTATTGTAAACTTTTCAATGCAGTTCTTTTGTTGCATCTTGAAAAAGCAGTTCGGGAGTGCAGTGTTTGATCGAGGTCTCTTGTGCCTTGTGGGAGGTTTGGCCAGCTTCCACTGCATGTCGAATCAAACCGATAATAAAGACCCACGAAGAATTTAGAAACGAGGATATGCTAGTGGGTGTTATGTGTACATGAGTCTGGCGCACCTGAACCCTTTAAGGGGCCATTTTTTTTTCTAGTAGTGATATAATAAAATAACTTTGGGATTGAGATTGATTTAAGAAAAGAAATTCATTTAGCTTATTTGGAATTAATTTTTCGTTAATTAATTTTATTAATTATTTAGCAAGTCAAGACACTTCATTATGGTACAAGATCAGAAATCGGAACATCTAGGTTTGTGTTTCATCGAACCATTCTGCGAAAACTTACGCCAACCTCAAAAATTGATGAATTTGATGGTAATTATACTTACCACTGTCTTAGAAAGGGTTAAATCCATCCTCCCGCTGTTATGGCGCGAAAGTCAGTATATGGGAGTGCCAGCTCAGGTGTCATCCTCGTCATCTGATCAAGTTTAAAATTACGAAGTTTGTCCCAAAACAGCCCTGCTTTGCTTGAAACCGGGACATTTATCTAATTAAAATGAAATAAACTAAACTAAATTTCAGGTAGTTCAAACTAAGTAGGAAGAAGAGAAAGCAAATTAAATCAGACTTAATTTAAACAGTGAGCAACTTACAAGAAGATCACAAATATTTTCCATTCCATTATGAAGGGGATACTGTTCCGTCTATGACAATGAGCTGTTTCTCTTTTTTTTGTCATCTCTCGGGTTTTCATCGATGCATTCTTAATACTGCCTTTAAATAATAGTTCATCCCCTTATGCTATCTGCCAATGTGTTGAATTCAGGCCATCCCATTACCGATTACTCGATTGAAATTTCAATCTCACTGACTTCCAATTTTAAGAAAAACAATGGCGCCAAATCTTTCATAAAAGTACCCACAATGCATTTGAATTTCAGCCACTTTTCTATCTCCGGGTAAAAAGCCTGGAAAGAAAAAAAGGACAAAAATTTCAATGTCGCGAAAAGCCTGCTCTATCGATTCCGGGGCCGGGTAAAGTAGTCGTAAGTGAGATTCGATGTTGGGCTGTGTCTTCGGGGGCCCCCGAGACTGGATTTTAAAGCTCGGCCCACCCGGGCCGGGAACCGCAGATATGTGTTCGTCCGTCTCCCTAGTCGCGGTCTCTCCGCCGCATACCAAAATGTATTCACTTTTTTTCCCTTCTTATTTTCGCCCAAAGTCCCTTGCTTTTCGAATCCATTAAATTGCGAAGAAAAGCAAGACGATGATTCCTGAGGATGGGAAAGTGACGGGGGCTCTCCTAGTCTGGCTATTTATCGCGGTTTTGACTTAGATGTCTGTGTTGGAACTGATTATAAACGCATTTGGTTGCTTTATCTCAACTCGAAAGCAATTACAGGCTGAATGAACATGGTTCAAGTTTATGTGGCCGCAAAAAAAAGCTTTGATTGTTATTTATTGGCACTGGATCCTCTCAGGACATATCGTCGGCGTTCAAGCAAAAGTCACTAAGTCCATAAAAAAATTTTTGATGGATTACTGCAGTCGATAAGAATTTTCAGTTCATTATTTCGTGATGTTAAACCAATTATCTAAAATAGTAAAAGAGCCGTAGGAGTTAGAAATCTGTGAAATAATTTTTACTGTTTTTTTATGACGACTGAAAATTAAGTTTAAAGTGAGTACTATATCTCAAAACTAGTTTCACTTGAACACCCACCATATTGTGCCAACAAGAAACAAATGGGCAGATGTTTTATGCCGTTTTACGTTCTATATTTATGAGGAAAACCAATGCACTACCAACGAGAACAAATGGTTAGATAATGTTTTATACCATTTTCCGTTCTATGTTTGTGAGAAAAATCCCATGCACTTAAACCCTTCCCATACAATGACGTCTCGAATTCGTGGAATTATAGAATTTTTGTTATTTCATTCCATAGTTAAGTCGGATTATCTGTTGACTTAAAACTCACTTGGGCGCGTTCAAGCATCTCGGGTGTCTTTTACGTTTTTATATGGATTGAAATAATAGTGAGTGTCCCAAATGGGTTGTGTCGTCTACTTAGGACGTTAAATGAATTCATCGGTGAATTGGTTAAGAAATCTAAATATCTGTGTATGAGAATCGTGCCGAAGTAGGCAAGCTGATGGAATTAAAATGGAAATGCTTTGTGTATCTTGTTTCAAAATCTGGGCACTTAACTATGATGTGACGTGGGACATACTCGTGTCTGTCAAAGAGGGAATGATTCTTTCAATAGCTGATAGTTGTATGTATAGAGAGTGTGGGCCTTATCTGTTATTGAACTAAAACTGTATCACTGCCAAACAAGAAGGAGGGGGGCTTTTTTATTGGAGGAGACAATTTTATAGACATATTTTAAGAAAGAAGTGCTTAAAAACCAACAAGTATAGCATAGAAATTAATGCCATATATTGTCTAGCAACGGATTGGGAAACCCTCCGCGCTTTTGCGCATGCGCCGGGCGGAGTTATTTTGATCAAAATAGGGGGAAAGTGAAGAATGGAAGGGTGATGTTTACATTTTACTGAGCGTGATCTAACAAAGAACCCCGGAAATGCGCTCATATGACTCTTTACCTGACACCCCCTTCCGGTGTAAAATCGTCCAAAAGTGATAGTCTCGGAATCCATTGCTGAACAGTACAGTTCAACCCCGATTAACCCAACGAAAGGGGAGAAAGCCGTTTCGGATAACGATTTTTTTTAAGCCGTGAACATCTATTACTATTTTCTATCTAATTACAGTGTGTAATTCTGACATGTTTTGAGACTAAAACGAATTAAAAACTTTGTGGTCTACTCTTATGTTCTTTATTAAAGTTATTGCATATTTTAAGAAAGAAGTGCTTAAAAACCAACAAATATAGGATAGAAATTAATGCCATATATTGTATAGCAACGGATTCGGAATTCGTCGGGGGCAATATTTGCACAGACAAGTTCGGGCGCTATGCGTCTGACAGAGACAGGTAAACAGTATCATAATTAATATTATTAATAGCCATTAGTTTGAATTTTAGTGTTCTAAAATGAATCATTGACTTTTTTGGGGAAGCTTAAAAGAAAAAAGTGGGGATATCGTTGAAAAAAAAGTCTCTCCTTCGAGATTATTTCTGTGCAGTACAGTGCGTGTTTTTTGTATTTGCGACTTCAGAGGTATTTCAAATAACCCGGGTTTCTGTTAACCCGAGCTTTGCTGTATTTATGATAGTGTTTATATGATGCCATCTTGATATGTGGTATTTCTTCTCTAATACCTATTTTCCTACTTCGAGGTAAATCTTGTTCGTTGTAATTGTTTTTAAAATCGACCCAATGTCGATGAGCCTACGTCTTTGTCTTATTGGTGACTTGCTTCCTTTCATGTGTGTAATGATCGCCTGTTATCGCTGATTACTGCCAGATATGGATATAATTTTATATGCGAATTAGTGAGTTGTTTCCAAATCTAGTAGAAAATGAGTCAGCCCAATTTTTCTGTCTTGCCTTCCAGCACCTTCATTTGCATGTGTTTGATTGCAGATTCTGTTAATATTCGAGAAAATTGAAACAAAGATAACCTGTTTTCCAAAGATTTCAAATCTGTATATCTTGTTTCAGGTTAAGTTTCAAGCTTTAACTTTTTTTCCCCCAAGTTTTTGAGCAACTGTAATTTTATCTAATCTTATTAAGTAATGATGCGGAAAAGAAATTTTAAGTTGAGCTTAAGGCTCGAAATTTGTATTTTATGTGTATTTTTACATACTTTTAAATTGACTGGGTCCATAGATATTGGAGAGTTTGACATGTTTTATATCTATTGCTTTTTTATTTCTTTAAAAAGGCATCTTAAATTGTGAATCCCTTTTGGAGTCGCGTAGAAAAGTATTAGTATAGTAGAATTTTTATATCGCCTTTTGTCAAATTCTTCAACATTTCTAGTCAAAAACAGACAGTAAAATCACCTTGGCTTCATAAATTTCTTTAAAATTTACTGGATAGCTGTGTTTGAGTTTTATATTATTTATCATCAATACAATGTTTTGTTACATTAATTATTGTCCAACTTTAGGATCGTGACAATTTTTCTGACCGAAATGAATTCGCGAAAATCTTTTTCATCCCCAAAGGGAAAAGGGTGAGTGGGAAAAGTTTAAGTTGTTTCTCCACTTTTTAATATGTCTATTATAGAAAAATAACAATTTAATCTTTTAAGAAGTGGCGGCTTAAAAATATCATAATAGTGTTGGGGTATTCAAATCACTAACATGTACTAGTAATGCGCAGAACTAGAGGTAATAGTTTAACTTATCCTACGCTGACAGAGAACACACATGAAAATGACCCAGGCTTACAAGACTGAATGGGCAGATTAGCTTATGGGGACAGATATGGATTTTGTGAATGGAGGAAACGCGTTTCTCCCTTTTTAATAAGTACTTTGCCCAGGTATGGAAATGGGTTGGACATTCTCTCAAGGCAGAGTTTAGGTCGGATGCCGCTAGAAAAGGTAATGTGCGTATTATAAAACTGTTAATTAATTTAGGATGGAAAAAAAATTCCTTCTTGGTTCTTTGACACTATCAAGTTCAGTACTAACTTAATCAAGTTGGGCATGATTTTTAACTGTATGCTTGTATTATAATCAAGATTAGAGTTAATCAAATCCTTTATAAACCCACATAAACGCTATATTATCGGTGGAATCGAAATATTAACTCGCATTTCACCGTTAATAAGCTTCAAGTTTCGGCCCTGTTGCGTTTTGGGTGAAGAAATGTCTGCGATCCCATATTTGGAAAATAGGTACGAAAGTGAAGGATTAATTCAAAATAATGGAAGAAAATTCGATCAAAAACATTTATTTAAATAATTTAATTGAAATCCTTTATATGATTTTCTAAGCCGTTTTGCTTACAGATGTTCAAACTCTGGAAAAGGTAATACTTTGAGAGTTATCACGACATTAGTTGTTTTTCTTTGCGACTCCTATTGGGATCGCAACTCACAGTTTGAGAAGGCCTGGACTATAAGATTTTTCAATGCCTATCCGTCGAATTTGGCGTCAGGATTTGGCGACCATTTTCTGCAACCCCTTACTTAAACATTATTTTTTTTCAAAAAAAAAGAGCGAACTTATAAGGATAACAACCTTGAAAAGTGCTGAATAAATGTCCCGTCGGAAAGTGTCTGCGCCCACTGCCACCCCTCCGCGACGGCCACCCCGCAAAAAAACTCCGAAAACGAAACTCCCTGGCGGAATCCCGAAAACCACCTTATAAAAGAAAAATGAAAAATAAAGAAAATAGAGTTTTGCTATGGGCTGTCCGATGCAATAATGTAAATATGGGATTAGCATCTGGAATCGGTTCTCTAAACATTCCGGTCGTGCGAGGACGAGCATTTTCCATTTGCGGAGCTTCCAAAAACAACCTCCGAGCTTCTTGAGGGACCGCATTGAGTATTCCTGCGCCGGAATACTCTCTCCACCTCCACCCGCTATTCCACTCCCCCCATCCCTTGCCGGTGCACCCTTCAAAATAAAATTCTGGAGGCCTGCGGGCATTTCGCTGCTCGCTCTATTGCTTCTTAAAAGGGTATTAAAATCGTTTAAAATCTAATTTCGCTTTCTTTCTTCTGGCGTTAGTTTTCTTGACCATAAATAACCAGAGCAGATTTATCATATGCGTATATATTGTTGTTTGTGTTTATGAATCCCTTTCTATATATTTAAAATAATTGTCAAACCAAAGAAAAAAAAACGAGCCTATAGCCCCAACCACTTGATCGTTTTCGCGAATTTTTATCTCAGATGAAAGCTTATGGCTCCTGGATATGCCATCAATTGTCACCTGCCCCCCACCACCACTCTCCATTTTCGAGAGAAATCTCACAAACGCTACTTAACTGTACATTCTCTATGGGGAAAGACCTTGACAGAGTCCCCCACCCTTCAACCACTGTACCGAATTCACTAAATTTTATTTCAGGTTAAAATTAACCCTTATGTACGTGATCAATGGTCGCCTATCTGTCACCTCCCCCCCATTTCCGAGAGATATCGCGAAATAAATGTGACAAATTTATTGGAAATAAATGAAAACAATTCTCTTGATGCAGTTGTCTGCTAAATTGTAATAAAATAAATTATTTATGATTATTTACGAATTGGTGAATCTGACGAAATCAGCAGTTGTCAAAATTGTAATGGAGCTAGAATTGTCTATTTTCTGCCGTATGCCGCGATTTCCACGAGCTAATGAGTGCGCTTTATATGGTTTTAGCACTGAATTATTTGCAGATCCGTGGCAGAAGATATTCCTTCGTCACTGAACTATTGTTGGCTTAGCGTTTCACCTGTCTTCCCTTGGCAAGGTGCCAGATGAGATTTAATGTTCCAAGAGTCATGAAAATATTTTTTACACAGTTTGAATTCTACTATCATTGTTTGCCGCAAACTTTCTAATTTCACCGTCTTTTTTTTGTGAGTGAGAATATGTCTTCGTTTTAAATTATTTGTTTCGATTTTTATCGCCAACAATTCTGCACAATATCATTATTAGGAAGAAAAATAAACGTACAAAATCAGCACCATTTTTTTCAGTTTTTATATCTTTATTTTTATTATGTAATGGGTAAAGCCGTGGATGTTACTGCTAGTAATACATTTTTTTTTTTGCAAAAAAAAAATGCCATGTAAAAATGTTTAACTTTGAGAACTTGACTTTGTTGACAGTATGGCAACCCATTTGGCTACAAAACAATGTATTGAGGCAGGTTATGGCTGAATCGCCAAATGGGTTGGCATATTGGCGACAAACTCAAGGGGCATGTTAAGTTAGATTTGAACTAATCGTTGTTTCCTTTTCTGCCTTTTTAGTATAAGACCCCCTGGACTCCAGTAGCAGTTACTGAAAACAAAATCGATTCTAAACTAGAAATATTTCTGGAAGCATGTAATTTATTATGGAACTTGTGGTGAGTTTCTTTAATTCTTCTCGTTCCACTTTAATTCAGTCACAATTCTATATCGTCACTTAACAAGCAACACCACTTATCTCAATTTTCCATATTTTGCAAGAGGACGAAAAACCTGAATTTTTGCAACCAATAATGGATATTTCTGTCTTCTTTTTTCACATCTATACGCGTTCCCATGTTTAAAATTTAAAATCATGTTACATGCTTAAAATTGCTCATGGCTATTATGATATTAAATTCTTTCATTTAGTTTTTGACTGATATATCTACAAAAAGGAGAATTCATTTCAATTGTTCTTAGATATTTAAAGAGAAATTTATGATTTTGTGATATTTTACAATGTTTTCATTAAATTAATAGAGAATTTTTTTCTTTTTAAAGTGAAAATAGTGATATGGCAGTGAGAATTTTCAATGAGAATGACCTTGTGTCAATTTTACTTCCATGTCTCAAAGTGGACGTCTTTGGTTTCAGTGTACCTATAGCAGTTGGTGAGTAGTTTAACTTTTATTTAAAGCAGTAATTTTCAATTAAACCTTTCCAAAATTGTTTTTCTAAACTTTACCCTTTATTTGCAGCTCAGTGCCTTTCTACAGTCAGTGAAAATAATAAATACCTGAAGGATATTTTGAGACAGCCTTTAGTGGACGTACAATTAAAAGATCTAATGTCTTTACCTGGCACTGGCCCTGAGGAGACTTTGCTGAAGACACTAGCTGCAGGTAACTAATTTTTGACAAAAATATGCTATTATGACAAAAATAGAAATATGCTTTTCTTTTTCAAATCTTCCGCAGATTAAATTGTGCCCTCTTGCATCAAAAAGAATTGGAAAGATTGAAGAAGGGATGTCTTTTGAGAGGACTTCACAAAATTAATTTGTTTCTATATATATTAAAATAAATTAAACTCCATGCACTGAGTTTTCAAGCAAAAATTATGTGAAAATATTGTGTGGGGTTTAATTAATCTTCACTCTTGAACTAGAATAACGTTTGGGTCATAACAGATAGCACTAAAAACTTGTTTTAGTTGAAAATAATATGGAAAAGGCATTTAATCGATAATGTTTTCAAGCTGAGAACTTTCAGAGGTAACACAGTGCCATATATGCCAACTGCTACGGATTCTCCGTAGTTTTTACAAATTTTATTAAAAATTGCCGCAAACTATGGATAAGATTAATATTTCTATGGAAACGAGTTTCCCCCCCCTTTCTTGCAGTTGTTATAGTAATATTCCTTGATTACATGACATCCCAGATTTTTTTTTTCTACATTTCATGTTTTAGAAAAATGTCATATAATCGTTTTTAATTCTTCTAATAATAGTAATGTATATATTTCTTGTATTATTTATTCAGATAAGATACTTTTCTTAAAAATGGAAATTTTTGATTACTTAAAATATGATGAAATATATAAATGATCACAAATTCAAAATTTTAAGAAAAGTCTCTGTGTGTATGTACGCATGTGCTCTTCTTGCACCCTCGTAAGACCTTCTGCTACGGTGAGTCACCTTTCCAGTGTTGGCATGTATGCACAGTACTTCAATGTAGTTAAAAAAACAACAAAAAACTTTAAAATCACCTTGAACATAATCAAAACTTTGAAATTTTCTTATCAATTCTTTTTACTAGGTATAAGTCAATTTTTGAATGTTGAAGACCACTTGGGTGGAAATGGTGTTGCATTTTTACCACATAAATGCCAGTTTATGTGGTATGATATACAATATATATGATACACAATGCAAATGTGATCTTTGGTTGAATATGGTGATTTGGAAGACACGCATACTGATTAAGGATAGAAGTGACTTAAACAATTTCCTCTTATGCCCTCTCTCATTGCATGCATTAATGAGGCTGTAAGAAATTATTTTAGTTCAAAGTTGTGAGTCAATTAAAATTCACAGGGTGTCCAAAAATAGGAACAAGCATTTATTTCCTTAAATAATTCTTCTAGTCATATACTTCCAATTACAAAGTTTATCAAGTAAGGTAGAAATTTATATGAAAACACTTTAGATCCTGTGGAGATAGATATTAAAAAGATTAAATTTTTATATGCACCTAATGGTGTAAAAATGTCAATGACTAAAATGTTCTACTTATATTCATCTATACACATATAAAGTTGATTATTTGATAAGGATAAGAAGAAATATTAGTAGGCAAATTTATCGGATTAAATTACTTTTTCATACCTCTTTAATCGAGTAATTCAATGTGCGATTCAGAGATAATACACCTATTTCAATACATTATTAAAAAGGTGGAATCAGGAAATGAAAAGGGTTAATTAGTTTTATATGAAATCAACCAATAGCCAAAGCTTCATGCCTTTGGATTTTGTTTATTTTTGGCTCCGATGTAGTACTAGTACATTAGATGAAAAATACAAATTTTCAGATTTCTTGGAACTTTTTTTTTACTTGGTTATGGATCTTTAAAATTGGAAAATTTTATGAATTTTAAAAATTTTATACAGCTGTAACTTGAGAACTATTTGACCTAGAAAGCTCAAATTTGTGTCACTTTGTTCAGTTTTGTATGGTGTTTCATAAAATTTAAAACATGACCAAATTAATTAAAAATTAAAACATTAAAAAAACTCAAAATCAAAATTTTTAATTTTTTAGAAAAAAAAGATTTTATTTGACATCATTTTAGCAACATTTTTGCCAAATTTCATGATGGTATTTCTTTGGGATCAAAAAGAAAAACAATATTTTTTTTATCAATACTCATGTAATTTCTATGAAAAAACACATTAATTGCTGTTAAAGTGCTATTTGAGTATAAAAAGTGGCCTATTCATGTTAAATTTCTAATATTTTTCATTCATGCTGGTCAGACTAAGGTAGTAGATTTTCCAAAGCTATTTGGTGTACAGCTCCATCCTATGTCTGTATTGCTTGTTGATTCATTTTCAGTCTTCATTTCTCCTTTTTATTACTTTTCCATTTTTGTTGATCATAGAACTCTCAGAGTGAAAAAGTAAGCAAATAAGAATAGTAGCAAAAATACAATTTTTAAAAATAATTTTAATGGGTTTTGCAATACTGCAACCCTAAAAGGATGAGCCACCACTGCCTCTAGGTGAAGCTTAATGATATGCACAACACTGAGAGCATATAATTTAACATTCAATTTCAGTAATAGGGTACTTTTCTGTGATGCTTTTGATTTTTACTTTCTCAGGTTTTCCTTCCCTTCTTTATAGTCGATAGTTGCAACTATCGACCAATGAAACTGAGTAACAATATGCATGATTAGCAAATTATTTTCAAGTCATGACAATTGAACTATGTACTACTAGACAAATATTTCCATTTTGCAGTTTTTCTTTCTTGCAGAAATGCAGATTTTTTCAACAAACATCTCCATTTAAATTTGTGAGAATCTCCTTTTTATTTAGAAATAAATATATCTCTGCAAATTTTACAAATAGAATTGTGAAACTTAGTGTGTAAGGGGAACTCTATAGGGGCCATATAAAAATTTAATTTTTCAAAATTTTTATTAACCTCCATAAAAGCAAAAATGTTTTCATACAAATTCCCGCCTTATTTGATGAAACTTTATAATTTGTAGTATATGTCTAGGTGCAGTATTTTAAGAAATAAATGCTTGCTCCACTTTTTGGGACTCCCTGTGTATGCATTGTACCAATTTTATCCATGTTGCTATAGTAAATGACTTCCCTCAAGTTAGTAGCTCATGAATGGTGTCCAAATGCTAGCCTGGGCCAAATAAACAAGGTCTAAGTTTATGTGTACAATACATGCACAAAACATCTTTCAAGTTTGTGTATGCCTTGTATGGCATCTTTAAAAATATGGAATGTAAAAAAGATGTAAAAGTTGGGAGTCCCAGGCTTGCCTTGATATTTTAAGTCTTGAGTATAGTGTTTAATATTCACATCTCAAATTTGAAAGTAATTTAAGTGTTAATTATATTACATTATTTTTTAGGAATTAAGTTAAATGTATCCTCTAGTCAACGTGACAGCTCCATGAGTGACACTGTACCCTTAGTTTTGGGAATCATATCTTCAACTCTTGATGATCCAGTGGAACCTCTTTTAGGAGTGCTATCCAAGTTGGCTGTGAACCACAAGGTAAAATATTTGTCATGGTTTTGATAATTATTGCAATGTTTTCAAATTAACTGTTATTGGATCATTCTAAAGGACTTCAATTTTTTCATCAAAATGATTGAAAGGTGGTGCATAAACACATTTTATTATTTTCACAGGATAAAAAGATTAATGGTGCCGGTGAAGAGAATGACTTGGAAGATAAGGTTTGAATTTATTATTTAGGCATAAATTATTTCAGTTTATTGTTCTTCAAATGGTAGTGAATTTGGTAAGTCAATATTGACTTAAAAATACAGATGATTTTGCTTATAGCACGAGAAATATGTTTTATATAGTTTTCCTTGTTTCTATTTATTCTAAATTATTTAAAATGACATATGAAATAATGGTATGAAAGGTACTATCACTTGTCATAAAATATAGTTAATGTTTTATGATTCGATTTCAAGTAATTCTTGTTTTTTAATACTCTCATTGTCTCACTGTTCTGTTGTTAATTTAGTTGTCAAATAGAATTTCTTACTATGTAAGCAAGTTTATCTCAGTATTACTGTAGATTTTGAGATATTTTCTAAATTAAAATAAATATTTGCTTTGTCTTTTACCTTGGAACTTGCATTGCAAAGATAATCTGTTGTTACAGTGTATAAAATACAGCACTTTTGTGTAGCCTCATAAAGACAATTAATTTATTTTGATGTGAGACAGGTGAACTCATGTGAATGTATAAATATATATATGGCAAATTATTTTTAAGCTAACACTGTAGTTGAATTGTTATTTCTGATGCATTCATAAGTTTTTTTTTGGTCAAAGACAGATTTGTGAGGTACTCGGAATTGCAGCTTTAAATCATTTAAGAATCTCTTCTCTTGTCAGAAACTCTTAAATCTGTCACTACACTCTCAAATAAATGTCCCTCTCATTTCACTTAGCTATCTTTTTTGCTTTAAATAACTAGTGATAGTTTAGAAGAAATGATGATAAAAAAAATTGATAGAAACAATGATCCCCTCTTGCAGAGATGTCATCTCTTATATAATATGGAGTGAAATGTGAAAAAAGCAATATTTATATGTGGATGAAGATATAAAAGTAAATTTTGTAAAAATGAACTAAGAATAAACATGCACACAAAAATAAAAACTAACACAAAGAAATAGAGAAAAAAAAGAAAGAAATTATATGAACACAACAATGTTCTTATGCAGCAAATTATTTATGCAGTGGGGAAATTAAGTCAGTCTGGGTTTGAAAGATAAAAAAATGGATTAAAAAAAGTATGAATATAAGTGGGAAAACTCATGAAATGATATACAGTGTGACCCCAAAGTCTTGCCCTGATTATAAATATTTATTGTGCTCAAACTATTATAATTAAACATATGTATGCTTGGATACATGGTAAGTAGTGTTATAAATTTTTTAATAAGACCATTTACCTCAGTAAATTTCAACGTGTGCCCCCTTGGTAGCTCGGAGAATGGCTAAGCAGTATTCCAGTTCCCACCAAGTGTTCTTTAACATGTCTTCTGTTACAGTATTCACAGCAGCTTGTATCCTAGCCTTCAATTCTTCGTGTTCAGCAATTGGTGTTGCAAAGACTCTGTTCTTGATATAGCCCCAAAAGAAAAAAAATCAAGAGGAATGTGTGTGTGTGAGTGTACGTACACTTTCTCGTACATTGATGCTTCCATCCGGAGGGTCACTAAAATGTGCAAGACACCTTAGATGACGTGGTTTCATGCTGCCGCAGACTTGGTCGGCTCTAAATTCTAACAGAAATTGACAAATCATTAACGCGGTCCATTTCTTTAAACTTTTCATACCATCGCTTTATTGGTTTTTGTATCAGGAGGATTACATCCATAACAGTGTCAAAATACACGTTGAACATTAATGGGCGATTTCATTTCATGAAACCAAAGCACACATTGGGCTTTCTGTTCAGTCAACGCCATTTCGGCCGAAAATGATGTCCTCCTTACAAATGTTCCCCTGAGTCACTCTTGAAGGAGCATTCGTGCCATCTATTGCATAAAAAAACTACTAAAACTGACCTATCCAATGATACAAAAGTTACATTATTGTATTAAACAGTTATTTTGTAATGAATTTTTGTAATCAGGGCAACACTTTTGGTTCACCCTGTATAGTGTTTTCCATACCAAATGTTAGTTCTTATCTGAGGAAACATTATCTTTCCCTTAACACTACATTATGAAAATTTTAAAAAATACAAAAGCTGAATGGAGTCAGTACAATAATATCAAATTAAGATTAAATTGAAATGCTTAAAAACACCGCTAAGTAAATTGTCAAAATTATATAGAATAATAACATTAGATAAAATAATTATATATAATATGTCTAATGCGTGTTAACCTCTTTGTAGTTTGTGGCTGTAAATAAAATTCAAGAAAGTGTTGTTCATCTTCTTTCTGCAAAACAAGCTTCCCTTGAAATATTGGGTAATCTCTTTGAAGATGAAGGTAAGAACTATTACATATTTATCAGTTATATTAAATGTAGAATTTAAAGTTATACTTTAAAAAAACCATAAGAAAAAGTTTTACAAATTTAGAAGATAAAATCTTAATTGTGAAAAAAAAAAAAGAAATTGTCACAAATTTCTTTTAATCATGATGTACTAAATTTTATAATAAAATTGTAATAATCCAATATATTTTCTGGATCAAGGCTTCTTGGAATTTTCACAGATTTCACCAGTTTAACTTGAAATTAAGAATTTGAAATTTTTTTATTTCTACCTCAAAAGCTTAAGGCTGAGAATAGCATGTAAAATTTTCAACTGTTTTGATGAAAAACAGAAGTAGGATTTTGTGGGGAAAAAAATGTGGAATTCTTTATCAAAATCACGGAGAAGCCTGAAAGGTTTTATGTCAGAGTATAAATTTAAAATTTATTTAGTTGTTAATTTTTAATTAGAGTCTTTTTTATAATTTATTATTTTTGTAGATGATGAAGAATGGGAGGATGTTTCGAGTACTGATTCAGATGAATTATTAGATACAGGAGGCATGGAGATTGATGAAGGTGTTTCTGCTAATGAGGTAGCATTATTATTTTAATGAGCAGATTTGAAGAAAGTGCATGATTCAATTTATTGTGAAGAAGCAAAAACTAAAAGAAGTGGCATGTGATTTCATGTTTATATTTGTTTATTTTAGCTTGGTCTGGCATTTCCTCCCGAAGTGCAACAAATCATAGTCAATGGAAATATCTGTGAAAAAGTTGCTCAACAAATTTTATATCCATCAGATGAAATAATACAGATTTTGCAGTCTCATTCTAAAACAAAAGATTGCTTAAAAAGGTAGAAAAGCAGTTTGTGCTTACTTCTAATACAAATTCTTCCTAATTATTTTCTTTTACCCATTTAGACAATAGCTATGTCAGTGTCTTCATTTATTAATATTAATTATTTGCTGTTATTGGAAATATTCGTTAATGTTTATCAAAATAGCAATATTGTCAGACATTAAAAGTGTCTAATTAAGAAAAGTATGTGGAGTATACTGTACATGTAATCATACATAATATTTTCAATACAATCAAGTGACCTAAACAGAAAAGCAAAAAAATCAGTTTCAATTTTAAAATTGCCTATCATTTAAAATTTCCTTACTTTGAAATGTGTTTTAAAAGTATAGTTTTTCTATAAAAACTCTACTCCTGTTTTCTCCCTCCCCATTGCAATACTGGATTGTTCTAGTTCTCAGAATACATAATATAATTGCATTTAATATGTTATGATTACATAATTCTTGCAATTTGCAAATATGTATAATCTAGTTAGATATAGATTCCTGATAGGAATATTACCTATTGCAATGGTTCTCATAACACGACTTATCCGATCAAGTTATAAGCCGAGTAATTTTTATTGTATTTGAGACGACAAGATATATGTTGTAGTGAGAATGAAAATCTTGGCCAAGTTCTTAGATGGGCCATCCAGCTCAAAGAGAGTAGAATGGTGGGGGTGGGGGGGATTTTCATTTTCTCTTAACTCCTTTAAGGTTGAAGATAGAAAGAAAATTCAAATTAGGTGAATAATCACCTTGTAACAATAATAGACAATTTTTGTACTGAAAGTGACCTGCCCCTCTTCTCCTTTGCGTTTCCTAGTTCTGTTGCAAAAATGGTTTAATTTTGTATGCTCAACCTACCTTTAAAGTTCATAAATAACCTTTCGGAATACCCTGTATGTTAACTCAAATTGAATTTGTAGTAATAATCCGATTACTCACTGTATTATATAGTATTGTTTTATTCAACTTATTGAAATCTCTTGACTTTTAATGAATAAACCTTAAAGTGTTTTATTTAAACTTTTAACAGGATAAATACAGTTCGATGCACAGCTTTATTATGTCTGAACAACATAATTCAGAAATTGAAAGTTAATGAGCTTGGAGGCACTGAGAAACTGTGGAATTTGTGGCTTCATCTTGGAACCCTTTTATTCAAAAAGACTGGTATGTATTTGAAGCCTTTTGGGTTTTTATTTTATTTTCCTTATTTTATTACCTGTAGTTGCAAAATTTCACTCATGTTTTTTTCCCCAGTCATTTGTGTATAAAAAATAAGGGAAGGGAAATAGTTATTGCACTGAATGATTAATTTTATGCACTCTATCAGTTGTAGTGGGGTGAATATATAGACACTAAATGTGAAAAAAAAAAAAAAAAAAAAAACGGAATTTTAGGGGGTTTTAATAAAAATAAGAAAAAAAAAGATTATATAAAAATATTATATTAATAAATAATTATTATATTAATTAATAAAATATTATTATATTAAAAAAATTAAGAGCAAATATTATTTCTTGCTTGCAATTTATATTATTTCATTAAATGCATTTTTATCATTTAGCATGTATATCAGTTGTAACATTATAATACTTATTAATTAATTGCATTGCAAATTGTTTTTGTGTTTGAGAAAGTGACTGCAAATACAGTCACAGATTTAAACAGTATACATATATATCATTTATCTTTTCTAATAAAAACTTTACAGATTTTAAGGTAATTAATATTGTTAAATATATTAAAATTATAATGTCCATACATATTTAATCTAATAATGCTGTGCTCAAACCAATATATTTATTACACTGAAACAAAATTTTCTTTCTGCAGTTTTTCCACCTGTGTAGCTATCTTGTGAAATTCGTGTGCAACTCTGTCATTTTCAAAAAAAAAGTAAAGCTATAAAGATAATTTATTTAAAATACTTGATAGATAACATTAAATTAATGACTAATGTTGTTGCTTTAAAAGATAAAAAAAAAGTTAAGAGAGGGAAAAGTTTTATAAATCCATGATTTAGCACTTTTTTCAGTTAAAAGCAAAAACACATGAATAAAGAAATGATCATTTATTCCTTCCCACAATCACAATTTCCTCTATCCAGTACTTTTTAATTTCTCGCTTACGTATGAAGTATTGTGAGGGCATAAGAAAAATTCGATAAGATTTTGATGAAATTCTATGTTTTAGACCTCCCTCGGTCCACTTTTTTGAAGGGGTGAATTATATATCTCTGTGGAGGAGCTAGATAAACGAGATTGCAGAGCTTTATCAAATTTTGAACCCAATCAGCCTGTGGGGAAAAGTTTAAAATGAGCTCAATTCTCTTCACTATACTATGGAGCTTATCACAAAATGTCACCCCACTGGGGACACCGCGAGTACACGAATATGAGTTGCTACTGGATAAGTAAGCAGCAACTCATCTCCCCTGTGGGCATAGTAATGGTGGGGCTTCGAGTCCCTTTGCCAGTGATAGTACGTACCTCCTTCTGGAGGGGTTGGACCTTGTCCTGGTGATGGGCTACTAGGCCTCAGTACTTGAGCTGTTATAACGCCACTGTCATTCAAAATCCCAGACGCTATGGCAGGGCGGGGTGATTTGGTTTTCTGGTTATCACAAAATGTCCCACATTGTCCAAATATATGAGAAAGTGAAGGTGAGAACATTCCTGCTTGTTTTTCCTGTTGGAAGAGGAATCGTACCATCATTCAAGAACTGACAGATGTTCCAACACATGGTGTACTAGAATTACAGTTGCATGTGGCTGTGCAATGGGAAACTGACTCCAACATTCTCATTTTCATGTAGTACTGTTTTCCCAAAATATTACAGAACAAATTTAACTGCTACATTTTTGTGGAGTTTTATTTTGTAAAGGAAAATGCACATACTAGGTAGAATTTGCATTAATTAATCCGAAATCCATGAAATGGTGGTTGGTGGCTGGCATGCAGCAGTTTTCATTCTATTTCTATGATTTGATAACATCAATGTCATGGCGCCAGCTTCTACCATTTGTTAGATATCAATGCTATGAAATATTTATTTTGATTTAAGGGAAACATGTGTGTTCTTTTTGTAATAAAAGTTTTTATAATATATTGAGCCAAATAATAATAAATAAATTTAATCATTTTTCTTTTTTCCATTGTAAATATACATATAAATGTATGAATTTATTTTAATCTCTCATTAAAAAAAAACACCCAATTTTTATAGTGATTATTCTATAAATCAAAATGACTTTTTTCAAAAATCATTGTTTATATTATTCTTTACTATTGTTTTTTTTTCTTTTTTTTAATATTTCAATAAAAATGATTAATTTGAATGTTGTGCTTTGTTTTACAGATTTAAGTGACACTGACCAAGTTGAAGCTCTTACACGAGTGCTCAGTGCTGTAGTGAAACAGTTAGCGGAAGCTAAATGCTTTTCACAGTTTAGTCACATGACTGAATCAGACTTGCAGTTGCTCATGAACATTTCCAGCCAATCGCAAGACTCTCGAATCAGAGTTCACATCACACAGATTTTGGGCACAATTGGGTCTATGTTAGGAAATATAGATTCACCATCATCTGCCAATCTTATTAGGGTAAGATACATTGAATAAGATTATATTAAGAATTCATGTTAAACTTTCCACTCGGTAGCGTTCAGGCACCAGGGTTGTTTTTTTCTTTTTTGTTATGCTTTTAAATATGTTTAGAAACGTTGATGTACTAATTATATATATGGGAAATTTTTTTGAAAAAGCATGTAACAAATTTGAATTCATATATTAACTTAGTATTCTGTTTATAGGACAGTTACATTTTTCTTCCATAGCTAAACCTAACACATTCTATTGTTTTTTTGCTTTGTCTAACAAGTCAACGTGCATTCCCTAACTCCTAAAGAATTTTCAATTGGCATATACTACCAGTTAGCCAGATTTTGAAGTCAAAGTGTCGTCATGTTGAAATTTTTTTGTTTTTGCCTTGGATTTATTTTTGAAGTAATGCAAGGAATTCAAAGTTTATCTTTATTTTCTGATATTTTAAAAATCTTTTAATATATATATATATATAAAAGTTCCTTAAAATTATTTTCAACCAATTTTTTGAATTTTTCTAACCTGATCCCCCCATTTTTTTAAATTTAATTTTACTTTACAGCCATCTTAGTATTGGTGTTTTTAACATAATTTAAAAGACATGTAATAAAATCTATGCCTTAAAAGTATGTTCAGTGTTAATGGGTTTATAGTGTTTTAGTTAACATATGGAAATATAGGTAATTAGATATATCTAATTACATATATACAATTATTTAGCATTAGTTTATATGAACAATACAATATTTGAGGAAATATTTTTCTAAGTTTCCCCCCTTTTTTGTTCAACTTTATTGATACTGTTTTATTTCAAATGAGTAATTGTATAAATTTGTCCTCAAAGGAGCTATCAAATGATTTGTATAATGCTTCACAATATAAGCAAGGATACTGAAACTTTGAAAGCCTAAATTTAAAGTGGATTAAAAACAGAAATGAAACTGTGTACATACAATGCATTGCATGATTTTCATATATTCATATGATGAGTTTCCTTTCATTTTTATATAGTTCACCTTTATAATTTTTACTCTCATGTGTATAGTGTTTTGATTAAGATAACGAAGGAGACAGTGGTAACAAACATTCGTTTATTAGATCTTAGTAATTTCAAACAGAGCTTGACTCGGTGTGTTTAGAACATTTCTATACATTTTCAAAATGGCTGGTTAAACAATTTAGATTTTGTTTTAGAATAGTAAAAGGCGATACCAATTGCTTTTGTTTTTAACAAGATGAAGCCAGTTTTGAGAATTTCTTCTTAAAGTTGTTTATCCTTCTGCTATCTGAAGCATTTTAAATCTTGTGGCAGCAGTTTTAACTTTTTTTTTTTGCTGTACTTGTTCCAATATTATTGATTATTTCCTTATAAAATTTTGTATTTTCATTATTATAGTTTTCATATCTTTCTTGGAACTGTTTTACAAATGTGAAATGCTTGGTATTTTTTTTGTTCAAGTTTCTGTGGCCTTATGATTCCATGATTTCTATTTCTAATATTAAAATCAATGTAGTATTTTATTGTAAATTTTCAAATGCAATGCTTTCTCAAGTCTTTAAACATTTCTTCAGCTGAAGAATGGCTATAAAATTAACACAGTTAAAAGAAATTTTAATGAAATATAAAGGAAGAATACATGTTTTCCTTTCAACATTTTTTTTGGTATTATTATTGATATAAACTTTATTCTGTAATTTTAACTGATAATCCATAAATTGTTATCAAGCTATGAACCTTACAAGCAGCTGAACTGGCTTTCTTCATACTACTTTTTAATAATTTTTCAGTTCAAATGCAGATAGTTCACATATTTTTGTAGCTTTTCTTAAAACTGCATGGTTAAAGAATTCGTCATATTGCTAGATTTGAATACATGTCAGAAAGTACGGTTCATTCAACCTAAATTCTCAGAGCTCAAAGTTATTATAACAAAATAATTGGCAACTTGAGGGTTTAATGAAGTAAAATTCATTCCATGTCTCGGTTCATCACTTGTTTTAAATTTTTTTAAAAGTATTTAATCTGAATGATTAAAATTTCTCTTTTTTTGTTATAATAAGATATATATTATTCCTGTTGCAGGTTATTGGAACCTTCTTGTTGGACATTTGCTTAAAAAGTACTGACATGTGGGTCACAGCAGAAACATTAGATAAAATTTTTGACGTATTTGCTGAAGACAACGTAGACTTCATTGCCAGAGATATTGACCTCGTCGAGAAACTCACCCACCTCGGTCCAGTTTTAAAAGCTAAGGTGTGTATTATTGCAATAATCAACTTTTAAATTTTTCTATCATATTGTCACGAGGATGCAAGGACAGAGTTTAGCAATAAAGTAGATTTATTAGCACAAAGCAACTTGTAACACAAGCAAACAGAGAATTTGACTAAAACTTATGGGATTTAACATTTATACTTTAATGGTATCCCAGAATAATTATCCAGAAGTGTAAAGAAAGTTCTAGAATTTCTTAGACTTTTATTAAACAATAAATAACAACAACAAATTAGAAATAAAATACCAGTCCTTGGATTAAACTACCTTGGGTTAGATTCAAACTACAGATAATCAAATTAACAATTCAATGCTTTACCAACTGAGTCATGGCGGCTGCCGGTAAAGTTATTTTTTGTGGCAATATTCGTATACTGGATGTCAACACGTCACAAATTTGTCTGTATAGACATGCGGTTTGCATTTGTTCTTGTAAAAATTTTTATGCTAAATTCTGTGCACATATCAGAGTTTTTACTGTAATGAGTTGAACAAATTCATTACATTATTTTTAACCTTCCGTTAGTTGCAATAACTTTCATCCTTAAATGGCTGCAATGTATCTCGAGGATATAATATCTGTTCTGTGAAATCTTCATTCGGTTTTGATAACTCTTTCATTTACAACTATAACAATTGGTCCTAACGAGGATGTAAATGAGTATTCTGCAAGAAAAATTCAAACTCTAATGCATTAAAAACAGCTTATAAATGCTGATTGCTTGCATATTTATTAGATATTGCTACTAACAGAAGGGTTAACATAGACCAGATTTTAAAAATAATTTAGAATGAAACTTTCAATAGCAGTTAAAATGCAGGTAATTGGTCTGAAAAAGTATTTGCATTATTGCAAAATTTTGAAGCAATTGCATCTGTTAACCCCTTTGGATAGACGCCCTCTGAAGGAAGCGTCCCCACAGGATGGAAGCAGGCAAGCACTGATCGTGCTCACCGGCCGAAGCATTTTCTCCCGCTAAGCCTAACACGCATTAAATTTTGTAAAAAAAAAAGCATGTTATATAATAATGCATAAAAAGTGCCCTTTACATACAAATTAAACCATTTTTAAATATGTGGTAAAAGATATATTCTATTTATAATAAAAAAGTTTAATTAAAATACTTGATTTTTAATAATAAAAATATACAGGGATGAAATTCTTCCACTTTTTGGCAAATTTTCGCTTTTTTGTTATTTTGGAGAAATTTCGCTTTTTTTCTCTCTCAAAATCCCTTTTTTTCTTTCTTTTTTTTCTTCGGATTTCCATTTTTTTTTTTTTTTTCCCACCGCAAAAATTTTCTTTTTCTTCCGAAAATTCCGCTTCTACACAAAAAAAAGAAACCTTTCTATCTTCCGTTTTGAAAAGAAAATTCTGGGAAAATATGCTCGACCAGGCGGCTTAACTCCACCGGCTAAGAAACTAGCTGATTTATCTTCTACTGACGAATCAACATTATATCAGCAAGCTCTACAAGGATGAACGTTCCAACATATTCTGTGCCATTCAAAGTATTAATTACTACCTCTTTTGCAGAAAACAAAACCTCTGTGGCATATTTTGCAAAAAAAAAAAAAGATTTTTTTTTTTTTTTTTTTAGCATGAACATATTGAAAAAAATTAGTTAAAAACTTAAGGTCATCTTTTAGGGCATACCAAGATGAAAACATAATAATAATAAAAAAATGGATCAAAAACAAATAAATAAACTACATCAAAAAAAGAAAAAAACTCCTGTCAAAAGAGGTAGTTTAAAAAGCTGTGTGCAAATGCAGCAAAAAAGCAGAGAATAAGACCAAAAATCTTCTCAAAATAAAAAATAAAACCATGATTTACCTTGACATTCTAGAGATAATGTAGTCCCGACAACTATGCCAGTAATTAAACAAAGATATACTAATGAAGACTGTGCAAAAACTT
This sequence comes from Araneus ventricosus, assembly GCA_013235015.1. Lineage (NCBI taxonomy): Eukaryota > Metazoa > Arthropoda > Arachnida > Araneae > Araneidae > Araneus > Araneus ventricosus. The sequence goes on along the minus strand of BGPR01007321.1, from coordinate 30,559 downwards.
TAGCCTCTACTGAAAATAAACTTGCAGAGGATACAAACACATCCTTTATGAAAGAAAAATCTGTCAAAAATAGGGGCCCTCCAAAACAGGGGGTGAAGTGTGTTAATGGAGATCTGTTACCAACAAAAGCCACACAAATAAAAAACAAAAGAAAATCACTTCTTTTACAATTAAGGAAATGTTTCAAAGGGTTTCAAATAACAATAATGCTAAATGAATCTTGTCATTGTAACTGTACAATTTCTCGACCACTCTCACTTCATAAGGTGCAGAATCATTGTACTGTTACTTTTTCAAAAAGGTATAAAAATAAAAGAAATAAAACAGAATTCCGTATATGATACATTATTATAATTTATAAAGAGCTTACTTTACACAAAAATACTAAGTGTGTAAAGAGCACTTTACACATTTGCACAAAGCAAAAGAAATTATTTGTTCTTGTTTTTATTTATTTTTTGAGCTAACTTTTATCAAAAGGCTATTAAATATAATTCTTCTCAGACTTTTGTTGGGTTAATGTTGCATCTCAGTGATGTTCAGGTGGTAAATTTTTTTTTAATGTCTAATTTTGTATTTTCTGATGCCCTTGATGATGTGCTAAACTTGTTAACTTTTGATGTTAAAAATAATTTAATATTCTTTTTCTTAATTATACATACTGAATTATAAATAATTAAGTTATTAATTATTATAGTGTAATATTTTCATCATGTTGCATGTTCTGATGTTTTATTTCTTTAAACATCTTTCGCGTATAAATTTTGGTACAAATTTTTTGCTTGCATATGATTTCAGTCTTTTTACTTTTTTACGAATCTCATCCCTGAATATAGTGTATTTCACTATAAGTATAGTATAATTATAGTATATTTCACTATAATTGAAAGTACCTAAATTAACATTAGATTTAGATGCAAAATATGAAAACATAGAAAAAATAAATATTTACATTTAATATTATAAAATACTTCAAGAAAATTTTAATAATTAACACTTCAAAGCCTTATAAAAATCTTCTATTTTAGTACTCCACTGATATGACGGAATTGGAACCAATATATTAGTCCTATCCTTTTCTAATTGAAAATCTAAATATTGAGAACTATCTGAAGAACTCTTAATTTATTGTTTTGTCATTATAATCATAAAAATCCATAGAAGAGTCATTTAAAAATTTGTATATTTCCCTCCTCGAAAAGATAATGCGTTCTTTTACCCATAACTGCAGAAAAAAACTGAGAGGCATAAAACCCTTGACAGAATATCTTCCATAAAATCCCAACCCAAGGGAGACAAGAAATTATAAACAAGCAATCCAAAATGAGTTAAAGAGCTCTTTAACATGTGCTTCTCTTTACACTTGCTAGAACATGTTTCTGTTTATACTCCCGAAAATCCAATAATTCTAATCTAATGATTCACAAACACTTGATCAACTACAATCTGGCCTCGGAGAAAGAAATATTAATGTACGGAACCAATCTTTCGAAAGAAACATGGAATAGTAATGACATTTGATAGAAAACAGTTTGTTCCAAAAGCCCAACGCATATATGCGGCACTTGGCCCACAGACTCAATTTCGCCATAACGCACGAATGCGGCTCTCGGCCCTGAGGAGAATCTAGAGCAAACACACATATGCGGCGCTCATCCCGAAGGAGTTAATAGCAGGGAATGATATGTTTAATCAAAAGTTTTCATTTGCTTTGTTGAAAAGGAACTGAAATAAGCAAAAAAATGTGTTTATTAATTTATGTATTTATTTTTCAGATCAAGCAACAGAAGAAACATCTTGGTGATCATCTAGTTGTGGTTACAACTGCTAAAACCAATTTGTTACGTTTCATAAAATATAAGAATGATTTAAATAAAAAATAGCAAAAGCTATCAGGTTTTAAATCCACAGTGTATTTAAGATTGTATATAGACCTTTAATAAAAAAAAATCTAAAAGAATTGGCTGTATTTTTGGTGTTTTTTTTAACTGTTTTAATAAAAATGTGCTACTTTAATATGTTAAAATGCACATTCATTGCAAAACTTAAAAATCTTGAAATTTTTTATTGCTGTTGAGTTAGGTTCACATTAAGCAAATCAATATATTTGCTTTAATATGCAATACTTAAATAGTTTTGTTTATTTCGTGATATTATTTTTACTGACATACTTTCTCACATTCTGATTGAAAAACAATTTAGCTGTATGTTCATAATTTTTCTCTTGTTTTAACTTGGATAATCTTTCTAAATATGCAGTTTCATTATGCATAAGAAAACAAATTAATTTGTAACTTAAAAAATTTTAGTTTAAAACCTAAATGGTCATAACTATCTTAAAAAGTAATAATTCTTGCAATAATAAATTATAAACACATAATGAACAGCTTTAATATGCCGACTGCTCCATTTCATGTATTTTATCTTTTACAACATTTGCAATTGTAGTTGAAATATTGTTATTAGAAAAAGAAATTTGCATTGCAAAGGATAAGATAAAGTTTAAAATATCTATAAATGTTATTATATACAAAAACTTCTTCTGATTTTCTTTCTGTTGTGATGGGTGGTAAATAGACCCATAATTTTACTAATTGTATTGCATACCTGTAATTACAGGTGAGCATAGATAAATTCATGTACAAGAGATTAGAATTACAGTAAATGTTGAAAGCATGATCCGTTTTTCTTGTCAGTGTTATGTGAAATAACTTCAGGAAGTCATACTTTTGTTTGCACCTTGAAATTGAATTTCTTTTCACTTAACTGGTTTTTCATTTTATTTCCTTTTTGTACTTAAGCGACATTAATGTATGTCTCTGAAAAGTGTAAATCATATTTATTTCTTCACATAAACATTTAGTACACAGTAGTCCATAAAAACACTTCAATCTGATCTGATAGTCAACAAATGAATAAAGTAGAATGTCTAATAAGTACTTTTCTGGTGAGACAAAGCTTCTATCTTGAGACATCTTCAAATTGCAAAATGAAGTTTAGATACTCTTTGAAAATGCCTGTAAGAAAATTTTTAATTTATAAGATATTTCACTTTTATTTTATAAATCATTCTGAAAAAATTATTGTGAGAAAAAAAGAAGAAATTCGAAAAATATTTACCTATTTATATTCTTCTAGAAACTTGTTATGAAATTCTTCAAATTTTTCCAACATAATCTTCAGTTTGTCTAGTTGAGGAAGGATAGTTGTTCTGGAAAACAAATAGTTCTTCAAACATTATGCAAGACAAAAACTATCCTCATACTGGAAAAAAAAAAATCTATTTTCTGTGAAATCTTCTGAAATGAACACAGGAGAGATAATAGAAGATCTGCCTTGGCTGATGAATTATACAGAACTGAAGGGAACTATCCAGCAAATCATGAAAAATAGTAGGGCATGTATTTTTGAAATTGCTTACTTATCCTCTAATACAAAATATGTAGGTATGCCTAGGTCACAGCTTGTTGCAATCCCCCCCCCCCCATTTTTTGAATGCATTTAATTTCAGTTTCCTTTCAATTTATTGATAGCAAAACGTTTTGCACTTCTGGAGAATTTTACAATGTAAATTTTAATCTTACTGCTATATTCACGACCAAATATATGTTAAAATTGAACGAATGGAATTTCAATTCATCGCACATAACTGAGTTTATGCAGAATATTTCCGATAAAAATGTACCATAAAGATTTCCATATATATTTAACCACTATTTCGAGCCATATTTTTTATTAGGCTTATATTTTGTACCCTATATCAATTCCTCTGCTTTCTTTGTAGCCCAATGGCATCAATTCATTATTTAATTAAGTTTTCTTATTTTCTTTAAACTTATATTTTAAATTAAACACAAATATCTTGTATCATTTATGCTCTTATGGATATAAAATTATTCAATTTATAGATTCGAAGTAGATTATAGATTCCTAAATTAAATTGCCGAATTGGCAAAAAGAGTGAAAAAATAGTAACTGTGGCAGCCATTCAGTAAAAAATACAAAATTTCAATGTTTTTTGGGTAAATACGAAAGTCGTAGACACCGAAACAACTGATTTGGCACATTCTAGTCGAACATGATAAAAAGATATCTTGATTGTATTCAATCAGGTCGATGAATATTGTCATTGACGAAGCATTTTGTCTTTAATGTCCCTTTTTGAAACAATATGAGGACTGTTTTGAGCAGAGGCGTAACGAGGGTAAGTGTAGGCTGACTTATAATATGATTTTTTTCGTCCCCCGTCAATTGCCATCAGTGGCTTAGCATGTCTAAACGGCACCTGAGCCTATTAGCACCAAGATATTGTACAATATTTTTGCACCATTGTCTGAGATTCTGAATGCTGAACAATATTTCAAAAAGATATTGTAGCATATAGAGAGCATCTCGTACTGCTAGGCAACTGTTATAATTGTTATGCTCACTAGTCATATTTGGCTTTAAATAGAGACATAAATGCACTAACATTGTATCTTCATAGCACCCTCCTAAGCATATCTCCATAGCATGCTCAGCCTCTAACAGGGAGCATAGCGTCATGAAAAGTGCTTAAATTTGAAACCCATTTTTAAGCACCTTAAAAGTTCTTAATTTTGAAAAAAGGTCCTTAAAAGGTGTTTAATTTGCTCAAGAAGTGCAATGAAAGCATTCTTCCCCATCACGTTGAATACGATAAATCGAAAACATAGTCATAAAGCTTTTTTTACCGGATGTATCAAGAAAGAAAAGGAAGAATCCAGGGGTGCCCTTCACAACATGTATACCAATTTTCAAAACTATCTGATTTAATATTTTTTTCAAACCCTTGGTTGACTAGACTAGCAATGATCTTTTTTTCTGCTTCCTCTTTCTTCAACAATGGGCACCGCCATATATAGAAATATTGGAATGGTTATCCTGAAGGGATAATTAACTGTTATTTTGTGAATTATAAGAAATGTTGAAAAAGTTCACAGATTTTTATTGTTAATCTTATAAAAGTTGACCTAATTTTTTGGTATTGATAATTTGCATTTTTTTTTTTTTTTTGACAAACAAAGACATCCTTTATTTTACAATAGAAGACATTGTGCAAATACAGAAATAAATATTGAAATTTAAAAAATTTATATTTTAAATTTAAAAAAAAAAATGCATTATTATTAAATAGAAAATATCCTATACTTAAAAAATACATGGGTCTATGTATGCATGCATGTAGAAAAGGTGCTTATTTTTTTTTTTTTTTTGCTTAGGTGCTTAAAAAGTGCATAATTTTTGCAGCAATTTCTCACTACGCGCCCTGTCTAAGACTGACACCCGGGGCATCAATACTTCCCTTCCCCTCCCATCACTACACCACTTGTTTTGAGACAATTCAAAATTAGGTAATTTGAATCGTGGTCAAATGACAAGGAGGATAATCTGAGTCAGCTACCTCTGTCCTAACTTCCTTTCCATACCAAGGGGTAGGACGTTGACCTTCGACATCAGATTTATAGAGCACCAGGTCCACATACATGGACCTTTGGTGGGATCATGTTTCGAACCTAAACCCTTCCATCCCGAAGCTAAGACCTTATCACCGGGCCACTGCAGCCTTTATTAGGCATTAGAAAGGATATCTCATTGAGCTTTGGATGGTTCTCATCGAGTCAATTCATGTGACAAACTTTATCATGCATGTGGTGTCTGGTTTCTTACAGCAAGATACACAAAATATTCCAAAATTAAATTAGTACTTCACATTTGATGCATGGATCCCAATGGAGCATGAATTGACTTCATTGGTTCGAATTTAGAAGGATGGATGAAATGAAAAAAATTAGTCCATGAAGACTATTTATATAAAATATCTAGCATAATTCTCACAATAACTTTCGAATTACCTGAAGTGGAAGGTTCCAGGCATCTGACCGAATCCACTTCCGGGCACGACACAGATTCCTGTGTTCTCCAGCAACTGCATGGCATAGAAGAAGTCCGGGGCTTGCCCCAAAGACTGAGAAAAAGAAACTGCATTTGAAATTGCAACACAATATAATTACAAATGGCTTCCATTTAATATATGAATCTCAAATAAATTAATTAATTAAATGATACTTTAACATCACAGCATACCCCCGAACTGAGAGCCAGAGCAGCTCTCTGTCGGTTGGATGGGTATGTGTGAAACTATTAAAAAGTAAAAAAAAACAACATATTTTAACAAGCGACTTTTACAATTTTGATATATAAAAATTTACAAATTATATTATTGATCGTTATAGCAAATAAAGAAGAGAAGAACATAGTAATTATAATAAGAAAAAGTAACATACAATAATATAAAGAAAAATATATGAATGACGTAAATATAATTAGAATACAAAAGCAAGCTAAAATTATAATTTAAAAAAAAGTTCACAATAAAAAAAAATGCTTTACAAATAATAGTCTAATGATAATTACTGATAATTAATTAATACTAATAATTTTTTTTGATATACGTAAATTGTTTTAAGTTATATTTTGGATGTATTCATTCAATAATAATAATAATAATAAATCTGTTATTAAAAAATCTACATCTATAATTCCTTAGAATGTCATTGTTGCAGGAGTTATAATAAGACAGACCATTAATGGATTGATCTATTTGAAAACGAAAAAGGAGATCCACCAATAATTTCCATAAGTATTTACAAAAAATGTATTACATTATTTGAAGAGTGTTTGCTAAATAATCTTTGCTTTTAACAGGAATTCTTATCAAAGAGAAAAGGGTAAATTGGTTATACATTTAGTAAGATTGATAGATCGTTGCCATCCATAAAAGTACAGCATATCAATATGCAATTTAAACATTACAATACTCACGCAGACCAGGACTTAAACAAACATGTAGATTACAAACTTTAGTCTCTGGATTTCTTGTATCTTGTGCTTTATTCGAAATATAGCATGCAAAGTCTGGTTTTAGTTGAGTAGGTTGTAGGATAGTTTGTGCTCTCTCTTTCATAACCACCGGTTTTAATCGCAAAAGAGTGGAGCTTTTTTTTTGTTTAAAATTTTGGTATGTCAAGAACTAAATATGTCCGGGGGGCTGTATAAAAATTTAGACACCACAATTTTTTCAACAGTATAATACATTAACAATTGAAAGGGCCATTTTTTTCTAGCAGGAGTATAATGAAATGACTTTGGGATTGAGATTAATTTAAGAAAAGTTCATTTAGTTTATTGGGCGACATTAATTTTTTGTTAATTTTATTAATTAATCATTAATTACAAGTCAAGATACTTCGTTATGGCTTGAGATAAGAAAACCGAACATCTAGATTATTTTTGTTTTATCTAAAAATCTGGCGAGAACTTATGCCAACCAAATTTGGTGGTAAGTATACTTACCACGGCCTTATAAAGGGTTAATGTACTCAAAAAGCATAAGATATAATTTTTTTACGTCATTTAAAGAATGTTTCCAATTGGAAGTATATGTCTATCTCTAACGTTTTACAAATTAGCTGTTGGGTCCCATTTAGAGTGGACACCCTGTACATTATTTCAACTTAAAAAGGTAATAAGTCCTAAACGATTTGGTTAAATTTACATCAGCACTGAAACGTGACAGACGTAGAAACAGAGGGGGAAAATTAACCTTAATCCCCAGAGAAAAGCCCATATATAATTAGCATATCTTCGGAAAACACAACTATTAACCTAGAAGCTCTTCCATGTCTCTAAAGGGAAATACATACCCTCAGAAGAAAGGGAATAACGCTTAGACAGCCAGGCCTCATGACAGTTATTGTCAAATGACAGATTCCTGAGTAATACGTATATTCGTCACAGCAGTTAGAATGCTCACTGTGTGTGTAGTCGTGCTTGTAAAGTGCTATGTGCTCGTATTTCCTTTTTAGTCTAGTCTATATGTAATAAATGTCTTGTCCTAAAGTCAACAACAAGATTCTTGGTGGTCTGTCAGTTGAAGATCTAAGTTCGATGGTTATAGTTCTTTAGCTTTAATCTGTATTTAAATATTGCTTTTGTTTTAAGCTATTAGTCTTCCTGTCAGTTGTAATAATTTAAGTTGTAAAGTTATTTTAGGATCATTGATATATGACCTACGGGCCTATGAAAAATGAGTTTTATTTCCCGTACTCCCATCCAGTACTGTCAGCCTCCAACTTAGAATGTTTAAATTAAACTAGTAATGACCTTTATTATAATTAAGGTATTCAAGAGAAGATCTAGTTGTCGAATTTCATAAATTAATTTAGAATGAAAAATATTTTCATGAACGTAAAATGATTTCATAACCATACGAAATGGATGATTTAGGAAGAATACTTTGGCTTTCTGAATAGCTTTTTCCGGTAATATCAGCCGAGGAAATGCGTACATCGCTCCAGCGACGGCGTTGCATTTGATTCCTTTCATCCTGTTGAACGTTTTCTCGACAAGAAGGGCGCGCTCTTTCAGAGACTGCAAAATTGCCGTTTTCTCCTGAAACGAATTATAAATTTTTATTTATTGAACACAAATCGTGACTTTGTCTCTTATTGATTCTAATATCTTATCTAATACAGAGGATGTTCGAACATTTTTTGGGAGATTTTATTGGAATATGCAATCAATTGTTTGGTTACAAACAATTTACAAAATAACGCGTACAACAGTTTAAACCAGTGGGAGAGGTCTCCCCTAAACTTTCTCTCATGCTCCCTAAGACATGTAGAGAAAAAGAAATAAGCTAAAAGACAGTAAAAGGCACGAAGCGTCCGTAACGCAGGCGGAGAAAAAATAAGTGAACGACATACCACGAGTTTCACGCAGCAAGGCGGAAGTAAAATCAAGAAGCCGGCGGGATTACGCTATAGGGCTGCGGTAACAGAATTTGCAATTTAGGCGTCTTTTTTTTACCGACTAAACAAAAATTGGACACAAATCTACAAATAAGGATAGAAGGCTATATACCAAATTTCATTCATCCAAGTCACTGTGTTAAGGATTTATTGTGTTTAGAAGTATGTGATTATACAGATCGACAGACAGGCAACCCTTTGACGGATTTGTATGCGGACTTACATTCCTGATGAACAAACTGCGAACCAAATTTTATCCATCTAGCTATTTAAGTTTTTGAGTTATCGTGTTCACATGAACGCGGACAGACTTCCCGGAGACGGATTTTGTGCAAAATTTAATGGAGACCTACAAATTCTGTGTAAAGATCGCATACCAAATTTCATCCCTGTAGCTCTAATAATTTTCGAGTTATCGTGTTCACAGACAGACAGACATAATTCCAAATTGTGTTTTTTGGACTCGGGAGGTCTAAAACGTGAAGATTCATCAAAATCTCGAGTTCGAATTTTTTGACGAATACAATACTTTCTCTTCCATTTCGATATTTTCCTTTCTTTTTTCTCAATTCCATTCATTATTATTCTTATTATTACAACCCATTACTGTTTTAGTTTTCTTCTCAACCGACTGTTTACAGGATCTTCTCGGCCTAAGGTTGTATAGCTTACAACCAAGTATTTATCCAGGTTTATTTGAACTAAATCTAGAAAATCCCACGACCTTACACTTACTTAATCAATTAGCAAATCTTGCGAATTAATTACAGCCGAGGTTTCCCTAGTGATATATTAATTTCAGCATCCAGTTCAAGACAAAGTTCTATTGAAGTTCAGCGTCTGTTGAGGGCTAATACATACTGAACCTTTGAAAACGCATACGTACTCAACGTTAGCATAGTGTATTGTAGAAGTATTGACTTTTCATTTAATCACAGTTCAAAATTGTGAACTACGTCAGTTATAATTTTTGATGAAATTTTCACAAAAGTTTGTAGTGTAGAATTAAATTTTTTTTCGTATTATTTCTTTAATCTCCTTTCGTTGGGGAAAGCAGAAATCACATCTTAATCATTCCGTATGATTTCACTGACTTTTTTATTACAGACTGAATTAAACGAATTATATTATGCATTTTAACATCGAACTGTATTAAAGTACTTTGTGCTGCATACAAACAGTGATTTGCTTGTTTATGAAAGTTTTTGGTCTTATTCGAGAGCTTTATATATAAATAACAGCTAAAAATAGCTCAAGGTTGAATGGCTAATAAATCGTAAAACAGCACTCTACCTTGATGAAAAGGTCATAAGATGGTTCTCCTTCCTGGGGAGGATTCACTACGCAGTACATAGTAGCCTGAAAGTGTGAAAGGCAATTAAAAATTCGGAGATTAAGTATAAAAAGAACATCGGGCAGTGACTTTTAATAAGGCATATAATAAATCGTAGTATCTGCACCTTCAAAAAGTTCCGGTACTTTTTTATTGCGTTCCAGATGTGAATGAATTTTGCTATTTCCCTCAGAACAAGAGCTTCATGTGATCGACTAGCCAAGCAATTTAAATACATACAGCGCATGCTCGGGAATGCAGTCTTTCAAAACATTCCGTCGAGCTCCATCAAAGTAGGGTACATAGTACGGTTCGTAGTCCCTCCTGGGATCGATCCAACTACCTGTCAAAACATTTCTTACCAGCACTTCCACAACCAGCTTATTCCCGTGATTCCCCAGGTGACTTTCTCTTCGGATAAAGAATTTACTCAACGATTCTCAAGTTCTGAAGAAATGCAGCAACGAAGGCACTGAAGGTGGCGGCAATAGTAGGCTTGTAATCCGTATTTACATTTTTGTACGAAAGATGGCAAAAATGCATGGTTGCCCACAGGACAGACATAAAGGAAAGGATACATAAACAGGTTCTATCAGTCTTCCATGTATGTATTCAGTCTTCCATAATAAAATAAGTTCCGGAACTTTTGAAATTGGTGATATATAATTCGCGCACAATGGAAACCCAGAAATAACTGATGTCAAATATAAGTACGTAGAAATAATAGTTAAAGACAGTCGCGGCTCATCAGCTCAGAAACGAGCTGTGCTGCATACATTTTCGACGATACTGATGGATTTTCCTGCTTGAAAACGTTTGGAAAATGTTCAAATCAGGGATGAAACGACCTGCTCTTTTTAAATTCAGTTTTTCGCTCTATGAAAGCTGTGAAAATATGATTTTTTGAAAATATGCAACGCTCATCATTTCTTACCTCTAATAACAATAATCGATCCTTTCTCATCATAATTTTGCCTGAATATATTTTAGAAAATTATCTACATACCTTTTTTCGAAGAGTGACTCCTATCAAAAGAAAACGAATGTATTTACAATTCTGAACATGAATTTTTGACAAGGATCCAGACGTCATCAGTTTGGGACATTTACATGGACCACTCAAGCGACATTCTCCGCATACCAACGTCTAGTTTGGACGATCCCCAGGGTAAAAATCCATCTGAATATTGGTATCATTGCTTTTATAGTTGGGGAAGGTCATTAAAATCCATGATTACTACCATTTTGCACATTTTTCAAATGTTGATCATCTTTTTGTTGTCACATACTATGCATAATTAATATTTAATCTCACGTATGTATATCTAGCACGCATATGACACCACCCTGATTAGACACTAATGTGTCAGAAAGCCAATAATACCATGATATTTGAAAAAAAAAGAAATTCCAGATCGGAAAATTATTAACTCACACACATTCAACAAAAATTCGGAAATAATAATTCACCTATTATGATAAGTATTCCAAACATCCTTATCAGCATTTGAAAAACCATACCACACTTCAAAAATGGAAAGTAAAATCTAATAAGATGTAATAATAATGATCCGACAGTCAAATTATGGCGTACGGCAGAAGAGAAAAAAAATATTTTAAAGAACTTACCTGTCCCAAAACACTTGGACATGAAGAGCCAGTTGCAACTTTAAAAAGCATCGTTTTGACATCTGGACTAAAATTGACTAGTTCTGCATATCCACTTCGAAATCCACACCTGCAAAACACAATTAGGTATATCAGAAATCATATAATGGGCACATTTTCAATGAAAAAAAAAAATCGAAAGATTTGCGTTTTGGACTGCCAACAACCGCAACGGATGTAGTAATTACGAATCCCGCTTTTTCTTGGAATCTTGCACCTACTCATAATTAAGTTGAATTTAGATGATAATTTATCAGATTGCATAGTTAAGAATGAAAAATATATTCAGTTTGCTGCTGGGAGAGACAGTTCCTGGTGGTCAAGCATTTTTGTAAGAAATTTAAGAGACTATTTAAGAGTAAGCAATTTAAGGCGGGACTAGCCTTTCTATATAAATGAGAAACATCCCTTCGAAGAGCAAAATTAGCAATTTACTTTTGAGATGAAAAATCATTCAACCAAGAAATCATCCCAGAAAAATCATCCATTGGGCCGTAATGATAGAACGTATTTCGGGTGGTTTTAGTGAAGTTAGTTTGGAGGAATTTGAGCTAATTTATGAGTTTCCGAAAATGATGGCGTCGATCACATCGTAACAAGTTTTTGATGAAATGAAAATAATCTGTAAATATCGCACGAGCCGTTTTTGGCGACCAGTTGCTCACAAGAAATATTAATAGCACTTAGCTACACTTGGAAAGTGGTGAAATGAATGGGTACAGTCATTAAAGTGGGGAATTCTGACGAAGTTTTATTTTGCGATATATCTCTGGAATAGGCGACGGGGGGTGGCAGGCGACCACTGATGATATATGTGAGGATCCTAAGCTTTCATATAAAATAAAAAGTGTCGAAATCAGTACAGTAATTGGGCTGGGGGACACTGTCAAGGGTTTTCCCCGGAGAGAATGTGTGTGACGTAGTGTTTTCGAGATTTCTTTCGAAAATGGAGGGTGGTGGTGGAAAGGCCTCTATTGATGACGTAACTAGGGGTCATATTTCATCCATATGAAATGAAAATTTGCAAAATCGGTCCAGTGGTTGGAGCTAGAGAATTCATTCTTTGGTTTTATGCCAATCATTTTAAATATATCGATATCATACGCCGATTTATTTTCATATCCTTCTATGAAACGATATTCTCGTATTTCGAAAAAAGTTAAATTTTTTTTATCAACAACAGGAAAGTGCCAACTTTCATAATACTTAAAATTATTGATCATTCACATATATTTATGTTCGATTAATTAGTTTTAAAATAAAGTAAATGTAATAAAGACATTATTTAGATAGTTAGAAATTATTTGGCGAAAAGAAGTTTGTACTGGGTTGAAAAATTACTAGAAGCGTTCGTAAAATGTTTCTGAAACATCACACATCTGGATTCAAATGCAAGCTTCAATTTATAGGGCGTCTAGGAAATATTAGTCAAACGTTTTGAGAAGGTAAATAATATGAAAAGATCTCATTATAGTATTGGATTCTATGACTGAAAACATTTCCAGACAATGTTAAAAGAGATGCAAGATTTCAGAAATGACACATTACGGTAATAAGTTCGAAGCCATTATTGATCAAAATTTAGCAGATATCGTTTTAGATGGATATATTTAATGATATAACAAAAGATTCTCTAAGGCTCCACCGTTAAAAGTTATGCATCCCTGAAACCAATGCTGAACGAAACCAGGAATACCTGGAATTTTTGTGACACTGACAGTGGTGTTGAACAGTCTTGCCTCGAGATCACTTCCGCGACAACAAGCGATTCGCACACTAAACCTTTTAGAGTTACTCACAGGAAGATATCAAGATTTGATAGGTGAGTATAGGTGTCATGCAACAGCTCCACCTCGTCCGATCCATAGACGCTTCAGAAGCTCTGTGGTCAACAACAGGTCTTCCAACTAGGGCCGTATTGATGGGGAGGGCGAGATTGGCCATCGCCAATGGCGCATGCGGAGGGAAGGGTCGCAAAAATGACCCATAAAAAGCACTGTTTAAGAGTTAGATTGATACTCTCTACTGTGTAAATGAAAAAGAACTCAAGAATAAGACTTCTGTAACTGATTAAAAATTATAGAGTAGTTAGTTGTTGTGCCTGTAAATTAATAACTGCATTTAGCCTTGACTACGGGTGACGGGCCAGATGAGAATAATTTTTTAAAATACGAGGGTATAAAATTTGTTAATTATCTTCATAAAAACGCAAGAAGGTAGTTTTTACGGGGAGGGGATACAAATTAACAAAATGTAGCAAGTAGTATGTTTGTGGAGGGAAGGGCGCAATATCGCCTCTGCAAACTCCTGCTTACAAAATGAGCTGATATGCCGGATCAGTTTGCTTTGAGCTCATATTCAATCGAGTCATTCTCATTAAGGATTCCTTTCCCACGAAAGAAACCGGGCTTCTTGGCCGCTGATGAATAGCGCTGCGTGCCTATTTCCGGTCCCAGGTTCCCTTTTGATGTCATCTACCATTCCAAAACATATGTACTAAAAATTTGGAGACACCAGTGTGAGACAAAAAATGATTTAGAATAATTATGCTGAGACTGTTGAGGCAATTCAAACCAATTCAATTTTTCTGTTATACGCATAGAAACTCTCCAGAGACCACAGTGGTTCAGCTGGTAGAGCATTGGACTGTAAATCGATCTGTTCAGTCGTCTTGGGTAATTTAATCGAAAGACTGGTGTTTTAACCCTTTAAGAACGACTGTCACAAGAACGTGCCATTTATTCGTAGCGTTTAGCATGGTTAATTCAAAATGTTGTTTATTTATGTTCTAGGCAATTCTAGTTCTTTCTTTAAAATTTCCAGCTGTGTGATTCCGGGATATTCTTAAGCGTATAAATGCTGAGCCCCACATATTGTAGGCAAGTTATCTGTTCTCTTGATTTACGAGCAGATTCAAACTAGCAAATCTACTTTAACCGTATTCTATAATTCTTTGTATCTTCGTGATAAGCTTGGTGGTAGCGCTGAGTATAAATCCGTCAGTTGTGGATCATCGTGACGGCTTCGTTTAAGAAGAATGTCAATCCTTGGATTAAATGGCCGTGGCCGGGAACGAGCCATGGAGAAACAGATTTACAGCCCAATGCTCAGCCAATTGAGATACGGTGACTGCTGGCTTAGGTTTCTTAGTGTGGTGTTGCAGATAATTATTAACGAACTCAGAAACAGTGCTTCTTACTCGCCCATGTAGCCCTTCGAAGCAGACATGAAGGAGACCAGCTCCATCTTTTTGTAAGGCTCGCCCATTTCCATCAGGACTTTCTTGAAGGAGTGGAACTGCATGCCTGGTGCGTACACATTGTCCTGATACACCTATAAATGAATAGGCAAAAAAATTAACATGCGACCCTAACTCCCGCTTCATAAGGTGGTTAACGCACAGTGTATCTACATCAGAGGGGCCTGGATTTGATTCCTGGATAAGGATTATTTTACATTGCTGAACATGTTTAGCATGCCATTTTGAATTATTTAATCTTGGAAAATAACGACATGATCGTTTTAACGAATGGCCGTTCCCGAAAGTTTGACTCCATTCGTCTCAAAGTATCTTCATCGATTTATCCCATTCGATTTCCTATAGAGGTTTTCAGTTATACGGTGTGAGAGGCTCACCTTCAAACACAAAATTTAATCTAGCATTATAGTAAGATTAAGAAAGTTTTTGAGGGAAAGGCTACAAATTAGTTAATACTGGGTTAGAGCCCATATCGGTATCTATGGGAATGAAATCACAGACCCAATTGCAAAAAGAGCTACTCTTAGAGCGAACTTTAAAATTCCAAATTCATGGAACAAAACCCAGCTTAAATCTGATGTGATCAAAAAATGGCAAAGATGGTGCGTCTTTCACCGAATTAAAGATTTCTCTTTGGAATTTTACCCTATGTAAACATTAAACGGTGTCACAGAGATCTTTATTGAAATCAAACCATGACTTCTCATGGTCCTCTACATCAAAATAGGTGCTTTGGAAAATCTGCAAACTGTGATTTCGGCGAGGACTTAGGAACTGTAAGCCATTACATATACGGATGGCTGAACTTTAAAGATACGAGGAAAATTTTGCTCCTCAAAATTTTCATGTCTTGGAAATCCTGAGATTAGTGTCAAATTCACGTGAAGAACTTGGACTTAAGACTATTGTACAAAATATTTTAGGAAAGTGTAAGGTTAGTGTAAAAATGTTAGTGTTGTAAGTGATAAAAAAGTGCTGTTGAACCCTGGGCTCTTCTGGGGATGGATTGAATAGCAGTGGGGTATCCAGTTGGTGGTTACTGTGCTCCATGGACGCTTAGACCGTTATTAACGTTGGTAAATTTTAACGCATTCTTGAAATTGTGTCAAATTTTAAACCGGTCTAGCCAAATTTACACATCTTAAAGGATGGTTGGCGGTTGTTGAGGGATGATGAGCTAGGTGTCGGCCTGTCAGGAGGAGGAGGCTCCCTCCTGACTGACCTGCAACCTTGTAAAGGCAGTTAGTTGCTCGTCCTGTCATTAGTTTGTTTCGCATGCCCAGGCAGGACGGTATTCTCTTCATATTTCAAAATGATTCTGAATATTCTCTTCTTATTTCAAAATAAATATAAAGAGATAAAAAAAACATCTGATTTTTTTTACTAAACAAGGAGATCAGGATTGCATCTTGTCGTTCGCTTTTCTGATGTTCTTATTTAATGAATAAAACAAATTTATTTATTCTTCTAACTTTTTTAAATCACTTCATATTCATTCTGGAATATCACCTAATTTTCGTGAGCAGTGTAATAACACAATGAAAAAATAATAAAAATCTTAACCTACCCCATCTTAACGTAATCTTAACGTACCTCATCAGCCATGATGAGAAGTTTTTCTTCGAATGCGAATTTTATTATCTCCTGAATATTTTCGTAAGTGAGAACAGAGCCTTAAAGAGAAAAACGCAGTTAATTTAAAGAAATCACATGGTAAAATATATCAAAGACTAGGAGGCTGTGCCCCCTGCTCACTAACGCTCGTCAACACCCAGTAGGACTACTTAGCAATTCTTCCAGGTTTGCTGTGCAAAACTTACCCGCTTCGCTCGCTGTAATGAAGATACTCTGCATCGTACGAAAAAGACATTTATAGTTGAGCTTACTAAATTTGCTTTTGATGCTCTACGTTAAGTCAGCACAGAATGAATTTGTTAGTTTTGAAGAAGATCTTTTTCTTGATTTTTTTTTTGTAAACATTTAGATGATAAATTGTATATTCAAATGAAACTAACAAACAACAAGTAAGATTTAAGAACACGGTGCGGTTTCGTCGCAATTACTTTGCCATAATCGCGCTTACCGTATCCTACAGCTAAATAGCGCTGCCAAATCATGTAGCTAAATAACGCTTTTTTGGGAGCCGCACAAGAGAAATATTTATATAGGCCACTGCTGTAAAAATACAGTAAATAAATGAACTTAAGAAAAACAATAAATAGAAATTGTTTGCGAATGGTAATAAAGAATGTTGCTTTTAACGAAAGCTCTTATTGTGCGTGAAATTTATTTTTATTCCAGAAAAATATTCGCCTTTGTATTATTACAAATATTTACAGTTTTCTTTCTTTTCTCTTGTCGAAAATTAATTTATCTTGACATTTGCAAGAGATCGGTCCTAATAGAAAAACAAAAAGCAATTTTATTCCGTAGTTTTAAAAATATTTTTAAACATTTTTTTCCAATTATCATTGTACGTTAGGCATTACCTCTCAAGACTGAATATTGCAAACCCATTTTCAGCACGTTGTTATGCATCAAGAGGGAAGTATAGAAAAATATAACTGTGAAAATATTGATTTCCGTATCATACCAGTGGGATTTCCAGGATTGATAACAACCAAAGCTCTTGGTTCGCATGACTCTCTTGATTCATTAATGGATCGCTTCAATTCAGCAATATTTAAAGCCCAGGCATTGTCTTCATCCAGATAATAGTTGATCTGCAACAAATCCCGACATAATTAAATTAGCCTGTCAAAACAATATATTTTGAGAGAAAGGCAACTGAAATGTTGCTCGTATTTGCGAAAGTTTAAAAACGACTGCAAAATGTGACCAATTCGTTTTATCCGCTAGGTTCCAAAGACCGCAAATTTTGGTTTAAGATAATTATAAGGTCGGAATGAACAGCAAAAACAACATACATGACAAGAACAACATTCATTTTTTTTTTCGCTTTCTTTTTTACCCCTTGATGTTGGGAGCCTTTTAGGGAACACTTCCTTTTGAAATTTGTTTTTTTTTAAAATATATGTTGACTTTTGCTTTTTAAATTACGTAACTTTTGTACAGGTGTTTCGATATACTTCGTGTTTTTCATAAATTATCGTTTCGTTTTCAACTGTCTAAGATGTTTTATTTTATTGCCTTTTTGGTCTATGCGGTTTCCCGATGAATTGATCCCGATTGCTTGCTGGAACATCGTGTGCAGTGGCGAATCTAGGGGGTGGTATGGGCCTGCAGCATCCCCCAGAACTAAATAAAAATTCTTAACTTTTTTTCAAATTACTACAGCAGTTTTCTCTTAATCTGCTTAACAAAATCCCGTTGCAATATTGCTTTCTGGCTTGACAGGCTCAAAAAATTTCCCTCTTTTGTAGTGATTCCACTCGTACTTGTAGCGTTAAAGCTGTCGAAAACCTTTTTTGACTTTGTTTTTGTTAAATTATCGAATGTATTGTAGTTCGTGATTTTTATTGTCAGGTGAGCAAAGTTAAATTGATTTGATTTGCATAAGCCGTGAGGTCACGACGATACAAAATTATATGACCTCAGCCCCCTCCAGACCAAATCCTGGATTTGCCACTTATGATATGTCTGTACAATTTATTACATATATAATTACTTTTGATTATTGTATTTATATTATGAATGCATTTTGTATTTTATAAATGTAAGTACGATCTATGCAAGCGATGTAACATTTTTTAACTCTTCCAAGTCGACTGCTAAAACGCTTTTGTGGGTCACTCGACGTCGGTGATAAATATTTAAACAAGCATACCAGATATACAACCATCTATTCTCTCCACAAGCACAAAACTAACAGATATTAAACCAAAATCGAATAGGATCCAAAATAATATAATTTTTTTAAGCAACCTTAGATACCATCATTTTTCGAACTTTTCTTCATGTCTTCTCAGCTGACAATGGTAAGATTAAAACATTAGCTCAAACATGGTGAAAAACTCAAATGATTTTTAACTCCTCCCGATACTTTATAAAGGCAGTAATTTTTAAGGTAAAATATGTTTTTTGAAGCTCATCTTTGCATATCTGAAAATAAAGCTTAAAAATATGATTGAAGGATTAATAATATGAACGATTAATAAAAGATTTGATAAAATCTTACTAAAAATTATACACACTACTAATGGCGTAATAAGAAGAGCGGAGTTCTTTGTGAGCTGCCTTTTTTCCATTAGCGTATATTCTTTTCCTATATTGATATTCATTTTCTTTTTGAATTGTACCATTTTGTTTTGATTCGAAATTCGTGCAATGTTTCTGTATATTGCTCAGTAAAAAATGAACATTTCCTCTTTCATCTCATTCCTATTTTGGTGAAATTAAAAACAAATGGCGCATGCGCAAAACCATGGTGGATTTCCGTATCTGAAAACAAACAACAGCTGGTGAAAGGAAATTTTAAGATGAAATCTATAAAACAATTTACGAACCGGAGCAGAAGTCATTGAATGCAGATGGATCTGCACATATATTTCACTGTACTTGCAAAAAAACTTTGAAAATGTAAGGCTCTAATTTATTTTAAAAATTTATTTTGGTAATAAAAGAGTGAGTGGCAACGGAACAACAAGATTATGACATCAGAGTTGTAAACATCATTATTAGCTTATCGCTCCGCATTTTCACTAAATAAATGTCGTATATTTTTATAATCTTTGGCTATATTTCAATTCTAAATTTATATTAAAACTCATTTACCACCTAAACCATTTCTTTTATACCTTAGAAGAATAAGTTAATGTACTACCTGTTGCATTCCATATACAGCTAATGTAGCAGAGTAGATAGGATATTGAGGAATAGGAATCATTACGCCGGCTCGTTTCCCATTACTCGAGTGATTCATCAAGCAGAGGATATTCTAGGCATAAAACAGACAATTTTGTATCGCAATTTGAACATTTCTCATAGAAGGAATAAGCAATAAAGTCGGAGAGAGACAAAGAGAGAGAGAAAGATACACACTTTGATACCTTCATTTGCACCTTTTCTCAACATGATGTCTGAATAGTTTGCAGGAAAACCGTCTCTTCTTTCAATGTACTGCGCAATATGGCGTTTGATTATTTCTAATCCAGTACTTTCCGTGTACACACCTATGTATTCAGGAAGAGTTTCATATACAGGAAGAATATACAAACACCAATGAACTTTCAGAACCTAAAACTTGATGCAAAAGGTGTCAATTTATTTAATAAAAGCTGTTTCTTAATATTCCAAACATTAGAAAGGGACTTATATAATACATACATACATATGACGTCCTTCAAAATGCACCAATATTTTTAGAAAAAAACACTGACAG
Organism: Araneus ventricosus; assembly: GCA_013235015.1. Classification (NCBI taxonomy): domain Eukaryota; kingdom Metazoa; phylum Arthropoda; class Arachnida; order Araneae; family Araneidae; genus Araneus; species Araneus ventricosus. The sequence continues at coordinate 10,127 of BGPR01007321.1, read as the reverse complement.
CTGGTTTACCGATTTCGGAAAAGTTTCTTAATCTTTTTTCAACTAATGCTATTTTTTTCTTTCCAAAATAACCGTGACAGCACCTGTAAATAGAGCAAGTTTCTGACTCTCACTACACACGTGCAAGGGTAAACAGCATAAGCAAAGCTTTAACTACTGACAAACAAAATGTCGCTCTGTTAAATAGACTTATTTGAAAAAATTTCATGACATGTTTAAAATTAAAATTATCTGTCTTTTTTTTTGCTTCATTTAGCTGAAAGTTAGCAGAAGGAAATCTTGACAAAGTTTTCGAGACTTAAAAAAATTATAGGTGAGACCAGTAGCGTAGCGAGCGGGGGGCAAGGGGGGTACAGATGTCCCGGGCGCCAGTTTTAGGGGCGCCATGCCGTCAAAACATTACTGAGTTTATGCCATTTTTAAAACGAAATATGATGAGGGGACGTAAAAATAATAGCATACCTCCGGCGCCATTTACGCTTGTTAGGCCTCTGATGACAACTGGGATAAAAAAATATTTTCTGGTTACCTTACTCTCGCTACGCCACTGACCATGGTGACAAAACATTAATGGGTTTATGCGACTTTTTAAAGTCAAATACGATGCGGGGGAGAGAATATATCATGCCCTCCCGTGCGCTGTTTACACAAGCTCAGTCACTGGTGATGACGGGGTGGACGAAAAAAATGATATTATGACCCGGGCGCGCTACGCCACTGCGCGAGACTCTATTCACTGTCGGAATGGATAACTCGATAAGTTTTGCGCAAACATGGACCCAGTCGATTGAAAGGAAAACGTCTAAAATGCATCGCAAGATCCCCCAAGATCATTAGCGACCAGTAACTTTTTCCCATGCCACACACACACACACACACATGGGTCACTGAGCAGAGCAGGTGTCTCGGCTGGAAGTCCAGCCTGTCACCGACGGACTACTCGTTAGTGGAAGTGATTGATAGAGTCATTTAGATCCAGCCTCAGAACCCGCTTGCGACAGGAAAAGGACTAAGAGGTAAGGAACCAATAACGGCTCTCTGAAATAGACTCCACCTACAAAATTGACCAGGATTCGTGGAGAGGCCTTTTAACCGCTCCCCCAGTGGGAGGGAGATGAGGGTTATAAAGGGAGTTTTTGGAAGAGGACAGATAACGAGCTAGGGCTCGTTTTTCCTGAGTGATGACAACGAGAGATTGAGGACTGAAATCTCGAGTCCGGTCGACGGAAGACCGACATTTTTCATTTAGGCCACTCGTATAAGTGAGCCTGTTTTGGTTATGTGCCAGAGTAGGATGAAGGAAGCCAGAACTGTAATCAATTATTCTATTAATTTTCATAATTTTCTTATATTTAATCAAGAACATTGCTCAATAAAACTCTTGCACGCACGTGCTAATTAAAAAAAGAGTATTTCTTGGCTCTGGACCTTCCTCCCCAGAGTCATTAGCTGTCAAACACGTCACAGCATGCTCGATTTCCCTCATTACACTACGATGTACAAACGATTCAATAAACGTATATTACTGTCAGTGTGAATAATAGGTTATTATGTATAATAACCGGCCAATATGTATAATTACCGCATAAAAATTCGATTATTATGCATAATAACCGCTTAATGACCAGGTAATTATGCATAATAATCAATTTATCACATTAACCGTAACATGCGCAATTCTGAGAAACAGACAAAAGAATATGAGTACGAACCAATACTGTTTCCACCACAGGCATTTATGATATTTTGAGCTCTTTCCTTCACATCATCTGGAAATCGGTCATCTGTCATCAACGCCGGATACGTGCACAAGGTCAACACCTAAAATGCGAAAATGCATTCGATGTATAATCAGAAGCTCGAGCAATCAAAATTATACAGTAAAAAGTAATGGAAATGTGTAATTACCTGCCGAATGAATGTGATCGGTTTTTGACCCATCGCCTGACAGTCGCCAATGTGGGCACGGATCACTTCACTGAAAGGTTTCTGAACACCCTGTAATAATAATTGAAAGATAGGAAATCGCTTTGGTTAAATGTTTCCACAGTTATAAACAAATATGCATTTTGAAATTGAACAAATGAACATAGAGACTCCTGTCTTTATCAAAGTTTTTCAAAGACTTTTTTCAACTTAAAATTTTCGTGATCCCATATAGACCAGCTTCATAATGCCAATTAAATTTACGCGAAACAAGTCGAATATGCCACGCCAATTTAATTTAGGAATCCATTGCGCATTTTATCGATGTAAAGAGTAAGACAACGTGCAGATCGAGGTTAGACGGTATGAACAGCTAATTTTTCATGTGTGACGTTACATTGGATGTCACTCTCCCGGGGACACCTCGAACACGTGTATGAGTAGCCGCCCGATAAGAAAGCGGAGTCTCGCTTCTCCTGGGGGTACAATAATGATGGGGTTTTGTGACCTTCTGCAGTGACAGTACGTACCTCCTACGGGAGGAGCCGGGCCGTGGCCGGTTATGGCTACTAGGACTCCAGCGTCAGTACTCGAGCTATTGCAGTGACTGCCATTCAATGGTCCCTGGATGCCTTGGCAAGACAGGGGTAAGATAGTTTACGGGTACATTATATGTCAACAGAAAAGAACCCCTGGGAAATTTTAACCCTAAACAAATGTTCATTGGCCATAATGCTTTCGAAGCTTATCAGGCTAGATTTTTTTTTTTTTACAAACACGATAAGTGTTCCTACGGGAAATCAGTAGGTACGATTTTACATCCTGTCAAAGAGTGTGAGCCAGTGGCGAATCCATTATTTTTGTCTGGGGTGAGGTCATAATTTTGTATCGTCTTGATCTCATGGCTTATGTAAGACAAAATACTTTAACTTTACTCACCTAACAAAAAGAATCACAAAGGACACACTACAATACTTTCGATAATTTAATAAAAAAAAACCCAAGGAAATAACTAGCCAGCAAATGTTTTCGACCGCGTTAACGCTACAAGTACGAGTGGAATGCCTACAAAAGAGGGAAAACTATCGAGCCTGTCAAGCCAGAAAGCAATGAACAAATAGGTGTAGTGATTTGAATTAAATCAAGATTTTGGTTTAGCTCAGGGAGGAGCTGCAGCCCCATAGCACCCCCTCCCCTGGATTCGCCGGTGTAAGCTTCTGAAAATCCCACATGAATTGAGGTCTCTTGGCTGGACGGATACGGAACTGAAAACTCTGCTGAAATTGCAACTTGTCAGGAGCTCTGTCTTTCAGACTGTGGAGCAAATCCTGACAAAGGAACTAGTTGATACCTAACCAACATTTTCATTGACATTTACTTCTTACCTTATTAATTACTTCCCTATTATTTAATTTCTTCTTACTTTATTTAATTTTTATATTTACTTCTGTTTTATTACTTTCTCGTATACGAAGTACGCAAAGAGAAAGTATTGTAATCGTCAAAAAATTCGAACTCGAGATTTTGACGAATCTCCATGTTTTAGATCTTCCTGAGATTTTGGAATTATGTCTGTCTGTGTGTGTGTCTGTGAACACGATAACTCGAAAACTATTAGAGCTACGATGATGAAATTTGGTATGTGATCTTGACACATTATTTGTAGGTTTCTGTCAAATTTTGGACAAAAGCTGTCCACGGGAAGTTTGTCTGTCTATGTTCATGCGAACATGATAACTCAAAAGCTTAAATAACTAGAAGGATAAATTTTGGTACACAGTTTTATCATCAGGAATGTAGGTCCGTATCAAATTTTGGGCCAAATCCGTCAAAGGGTTGATGGTCTGTCTGTATAATCGCATACTTCTGAACGGCATAACTCCTTAATACAACTACTTAGATAAATTAAATTTGGTATGTGATCTTCTAACCCCGATGGTAGATCTGTGTCCAATTTTTCTTTAAATCGGTTAAAAAAAAGGAGTTCAAATTGCATATTAGATTTTCTTTATCTAAAGAGGCCAAATCGCGTATTGGCGCTACTCGTGGCCTTCGAAATCGCGCTACTACTAATACCCTCCTTTCGACGCCATAAGAAACTTTTGGATAGTCTTGGCATTCTGGGTTAGAGAAGGTTCGCAATTTTTTCTCCACCGTGTTAGGGACGCTCGTTCGTTTTACTGCCTTTTAGCTTTTTTCTCTACATAGGTTGGGAGTACACGGAAACGTTTAGGTGAGATCACTCCCGCTGGTTCCTTAGGGGCTACGACTTAAGCAATCTTTCCCTATATCAATACTGCAACGGTTAAAATTATTCATGTATACGATTAGGGATGGTGGAAGCTGACTTGCAAAATCCTGTTCTTAGAAGGTGCCGATTTGCAAAATGGTAAGTCGTTAATCAGAGAATAGGTGACTTTTTTTCCTCCTTAATTATTTTATAAGGTAGGTATTTTTGTTGAATCATAGGCGCTCAAATTCCTCTTTATGGTTCCGAAGGGGCGTAAAATTAATCTAGCCCAGGGCGTTCAAATTAGTTAAGACGGCCCTAAGTCTTCCTTTAGTTAACTGGACGCAAAGAGTGACGTAGATCTGTAATTTTAGCGTCAAGACAATATGTAAAATTTCACTTATCTAGCTTGTAGCGATTTGAGTTATCGATGTTATCGTGATTAGCTGCGCACGGACGGATAGACATGATTGCAAAATTGTTATTTTTCAAATTCAGAGAGATTCTCTAAGACAGAGATTCATCAAAGTCTCGAGGTCGAAATTTTCGGCGATTACATTCATTTCTCTTTGCTTTTTTAAGACTTTCGTTACCCTTTCATTTCTAAAAATAATAAAAATCAACAGCAGATAAATAGAAAAAGAATTGTGAATTGACGACGTCTTAATCTATGGACTTTGATTCTCCACTAGATAATTGCAGTGATATTACGGATAAGAACACAGCATATATCAAAAATTGAATCAATATTATCAGGCTGAAAAAAAAACTTCGAAATGATTCAAGATACACGCGTGTGATTGTATTTTAAATGAGTATAGCCGTATAATTTTAAAATTTAGAATATTTTTTTATGAAAAAGATTTAAAATTATCTTTAAATCCCTAAACGATAATTGTTAAATTTAAAATGGAATGAAATTTTTTTCGAATTTTCATGTGAAGCAGCTGCTCTATTGTATTTGTTCGATAAAATTTCAAAAAAATTAGATCATTCAATTGTTTTCTGTCTCTCCTGGAATTGCTCTCAATACAATAAGTATAAAACAAATCACTGAGATTTTTTATTAATTTATGTTAAAAATTGCAATGTCACCGGAAAGCCACAGAAACGAAGTGGCGTAACCCCCGGTGGCCAAGGGGATGCCCCGGGCGCCAATTTTAGGGGGCGCCATGGAGTCAAAGCATTACCGCTTTTATGCCATATTTAACGCAAAATATGGTGGGGGGGGTCGTAAAAATAATACCATATCCCTGGCATCATTTACGCTTGTTAAGACACTGATGACGTCCGCCACTTACTCTCCTTACGCCACTGGCCATGGTGCGATAATGTTAATGCGTTTATGTCATTTTTTATATCCAAATACGATGAGGGGGAAATATAGAGTTTACACAAACTAAGTCACATGCTTTACACCTTTTGGGTAATCAGGGTCGGTGAGGGCAATAAAAAAAAATCTAAGTCACTGATGATGACGAGGGGGAAAGACGAAAAAACAGCTTTATGAATGGAGCGCCACTTAATTATAACTACAAATTTGACCTATTTAGAAGCAAAACTGTTTTTTTTTAAATTCTATTTTAAATATAATATCTTGAGGGTTTTTTTCCCCCTTCAGCACTGCTTGCTTATGTATTAATGAGCCGCCACTGGGTTAATATTTCCCAAAGTGACGATTTTCGCTTCAATCTTGATACCTCCAGTTTATCTAGCGACTGGTTTATCTTTCGAAACACAGCAGCAGGTGGTTGATCTCTGAAATCCGATAATCAGGTTCCCTGCTCTGAGGGAATAGTCACATCAGGTATATCTTCACGATTTATCAACCCTATTTTTAACATATTGATGCGGTCAACAGCTAATTGATCAAGCGAAGCGAGGTCTCCGTTTTAACTCGACCGTTAGGCATTTCGTCTGTCTGTAAATTTGTTTGCTATGCAGTTTTGATCAAACCCGTTGTTCCATTTTCTTCAGATTTGTCAGAAATGTTCCTTGGACACATGAAAAACGACGTATATGTATTAATTTTCATTTTTTGATTCCGTTACAAGATGATGACCGTTTTATTGGTTTAAATGTGTTGGCGAGTTTGGTACCATTAAAACATTTTCTTAATGACAAGACATTTCATTGTGAGTTTGATAAAACTGATAAAAACAGAGTTTTGTGTAAAATTCCTTGAAAAAAATCAGAGATAAGATCATACTTCCATTTTGAGAGTTGTTTATTCTGTAGTTCCATCTCAACTTTTTTTTTCTTTTCTTGAAAGTATGTTTTTCAACGATTCTAGTCAAACTGGTCATGGTAAAAAAAATTTGAAGACTACCTCCCCTCTCGAATGTAAAACTTTATACAACTTTTTTCCTGGACATTTTTAATATAAATTTATTAATAAGTCTATATTTTCGTTTCTTAAATACAGGGAGTAAAATTTGCGTGTAATTTAGGTGTGCAGTAGTGTACATTGATTGGTTTAAAATCTTTATATATAAAACGCTAACGTATGTGGCACAGAGAAGAGATTAATTCCCCTTTTGCCTATGGCATCGATCTGTTTGTTTCCCAAACAAAACCGGTTGCATCCTCCATGTTAGGCCTAACTTCATAGTCATTGCCTGTTACTATATTCATTCTGGTTTAAAATTAATTTTTCTCGAAAAAAATGAGTTTACGATGAAAAATTCTCAATATTTCTTACAATATAATGAAACTTTGGATGAAATTATTGAAAACAGATCCGTTAGAAATGAAGCAGTTGGGCGATCCAGAGAATGTTTAGATTAATGTCCAAATAGTTTAACTCAGCGAAGATACAATCGTGTCAATTCACAAATTGAGGTGAACATTATGGATACATGAGATTACTATTGTGAACATTGTACTTTGGTTACTTTTCTGTTATGCTTACACCACTTGGCGCCTTTTTTTTCTTGGCAAATTTTCTTGGGGCGCTAAATCGCTAGTTTGGTTCTAGAAGGGTCAGGAAAATCATGGTATGCAGATAACCGAACGCAGATGTTCTGCGCAGGATCAACTAGTTGTAAATATAGCTTTATAAGATGGCGTATACGTAAAGATAAAGAAGGGTCCTCCTCGAGAGACAAATTACGATGTCTGGTGTCCCTGGAAATACTATTGTGTGCAAAATGAATGGCAGCATAAAAAAATATCCAATGACAACATTGGATATTTTTTTTATGCGACGTCTGCTGTTCACAGAATTACTAGTATTACCGAATCTTGTTAAACGGTATTCAATGAGCTAACCGCCAATTAAATTTCATACTAATTTTTATTATTCTGAATATGAACGCGGAATATTATTAACGGCAACATTGGCAACAAATGGCAATAAATAGCAACATTGGAATTTTTTCCCCTTAATGCGACGTCTACTGTTCACAGAATTACTAGTATTACCGAATCTTGTTAAACGCT
>BGPR01007320.1:43291-71541 GCA_013235015.1 Araneus ventricosus | reverse complement strand
GAAAGTGTATAAAAACTGCGAAGAAGAATGCATTCAAAATTAGAAGTGTTTATCAATTAAACTTTCAAAAAACAAATTACGAAGAATGATTCGTTCAGTATGTATAGCATGGATGATATTTGTATAAAGCATTTATCTAGTTAGAGTTTATGGAAGGCATTCCGTGGCTGGATCAAGTTTGGTTCACCTGGCTGCATGAGCTATTTTGCACAGCCAAGATGAATTGGTCTCTGGATATTTAGTTTGATACAGACATTTTACAGGATATTGTAGAAGAAAATTCTCACCAAACAACTATGGATAGCTCAGAATTATTAATAGAAATAATTAACCAAAGAATTTTTTTAATATTGCTACAAAAAAAATTAATCGAAATTCTGGAGATCAGATTTAGGGCCGGATTATTAATTAGGCAAGGTAGGCCTATGAGCCAGCAACTTTGGGGGGCGCTGAGACCTTGAGATTTTTTTTTCTTGTGGTATTTTCAAAATTTTCTAATTCTGCGCTTTCATTTCAGTTCCAAGGGTTATGTACTTGACCATATTCAAATTAAAATAAACTGTCGTTTAAAATTCAAAACATTATTCAGGATTAAAAAGAACTTCAAAGTCCAGGATTAAACACAATTATGTTTTCAAAGAGCAGATTAGTGTGATAAGTTTTTTTTTGTTGTTTTTTTTGCAGGATTAGTGTGATTCGCTTTTTTTTTTTTTCAGTTGTCTGACTAACTCAGAAGGCAACAGTTCCCGCAAACTTTTCATTTTAGTAGTATTTAGAACGCGTTAAAAATGTTTTGTAATTTTTTTTTATATGTGAGATACTGAAACTACCTGTCTTGAAGATCGTATGCAATTAAATGTTGTGTTATTTCAGTTCGTCGTTATACGCGTTACTTAAAAACTGCTTAGATAGAGATTAAATTTAAATTAATAAAAAGCTGGAGGGGGGGAAGAGGGTCTGAAATTTGCATTTCCTAAGGCTCCTGCAGAGCCTAATCCGGCCCTGATCAGAATAAAAACGTAAAAAAATTCTATCTAAAGCTGTGTTTGTATTAAGGTAGGATTGCTACACCGATATTATCAGGTCAACGCAGATAGGGAAAAGCACTGGCCGCACAACATTGTCATTATTCTTTATCTAATTTGCCTAAAATTTATAGAAACCATTTGCATTACTGTCTTCGAAGAAAGATTGTGAGAATGAGTAGAGAATGTTATATTCATTTTATAACTAACTATGGGCGATTGTTTTCTGGGTATAGCTGTGTTTCCGGTTCGTTTAATATCTCAAGTTGGTCTGTGACATGTGGAATCGTCCTCTTTCTGAAACTTTGTTTTATATCAACCACATGAGTCAAAGACGAGTCATATGGATGATATTATCAGGGTCATGATGAACCTCTGTAGGGGCTTATAGGCAATGTAACTTTCGGGGCCCTCCACCCCAATTTCCAAAACCAGATATTAGCACACGCACGCCGAAGCGGCCCGAAGGAACTTTATCAACCGGACAAGGCAACAATATGGCGCCCCCCCCCCACAACCTACGTATTTTTTTACATTTTTTAAATATATGTATTCTAAATGTCAAACAAACCTTTATTCAGAAATATGTACATTTTATCTGCAAGTATGACTTAATTTGGTGAGAAATTTTAAAGTTCAGCTATATTTAAGTTTATAAATAGTCATATTGAAACTAAAAGAATATATTCAACAAATTTTAAGAATATATGACTTTATTTCTCAAGTCTTCAAAAAAATTTTCTTCCCACTCCCGTTTTGTCGCCACGGGTAGTTGCCCGGGCCTCGGGGAGCCTCCACACGCGCGGGACAATTTGATCCAGGGAGAAAGTGAGAAACCCCGTTTCACCAGTTTCTGCTGGTCTTTTCTTCTAACTCCCCCCATGAAGGTACGGGAAGTAACAGGTACAAGTTTTTCGAAATTCCTAGAATTCCTTAACAAAAGAGAAAGGGTGGGGTTGAAAAGACCCTGTGCCCTGATGATGGGTTAAGGGGCTTCATGGAACGCGAGTAAAACGTTAGTGCTGCCATTATATCATTTTTAAAGCCAAATATGATTAGAATACGAAATTTACTGTAATATCCTGGGTGCCATTTACTCTTGTTAAGCCACAGATGACGAGTGAGGCCAATAATTCATACTTTGTTCTGGGGTTAAATTACCATCGCTCGCTCAGCGACTGAATGAACAGAATGGCATTGAATATCATAGGGCGTTCGGTGTTAATCAGCCGGGGGTAAAGAATTTTATAAATTATCAAATAATAAATTTTCACCGAGCGAATCGAGGTCTACGTTTCAACTCAACCATTCAGCACTGTGTCTGAAAATGTGTTTGTGACGCGATTACGACCAAACGCTTGGTTCGATTCCCTTCGAATCTGGCATAAGTGTTTCTTGAAGGAATAGAAAACGATGTATGTGTTTTTGTTTGTTAAATTCGTTTCCGATTCCGTTCAGTTTTTAATTCGCTCCATGAGGGTGGCCGTTTAACTGATTTCGACGTTTTGGCGAATTTGGCGCCATTAAAATGTTTGAATTATTTTGGTAAAAGCGAGACGTGCAACTGTATTTTTCTGAATACTGATAGAAGCAAACATTTATTTTCAATTTTATTAATACGATAAAAGCAGACATATAATGGTAATTTTGTTAATGTCTATAAAATATATATTTCGGTATAGTTAATTGCGATGAAAGCAAAGATTTGTGTAAATAATTCGCATTAAAGAGAGAGAGACAAATAAAATGTTTAGTATCTTATTAATATTTGTTTATTCAGTTTATAAAAAGTTGAAGATTATCTGTTATTCGTGTAACGTTTTTTTTTTTTTTTTCCGCCTTTATCACTACAATTTTTATACTGTCGTGATAAATACCAATTTTTTTTTTATGTTGTAATAAATACCATTCTCATTATTTCATCAAAATACTTCTTCTGCTAAGGTTATGATAGCAGAAATAGCTTTCTTGGGAAATTAATATCTTATAAGAGTTTTATTTCATTTGAATTTCATTGCATTGCTGAAATATTTTATCACACTCACTGCTACATTTTCATTTTTGTATTTGTTTGGAAGTACAAAATTGTACACAATTTTTGTGTGTAGTATTATATTGATTGTAAATTTAGCTTTGTAATATTTCATTGCATATGGGGACAAAGAAGGTACACAGGTGTCCAAAAGTTTAGCACAATTCTTAAAATGCGACAAATTCGGTGTTAACATGGATGCAATGGCTTGCAATAAGTTGCGGAGATTCCTGGGACATAAAGTAGTCGCAGCACACATTTTACTGTGAAAATCTCGTCACGAGGGCTTTACGGGGGCGACTAGAAAGTCATGAAGACTGAAAGGGATTTCGACTCCTCCCGTTTCGCAGAAAGCTTATAACGAAATGAAACTATCATAAATGGTTTCGCTTGATGTGTATAATATTTACATGTATTTTCGTAAAAAGACCACGAATATTCGGGAAGATATAAAGGTTTCTTTAAAAATTCTCAAATTTTTCAGTAAGTTTTTTGCTTATAGTATGCAGTGTTGTAGACCAAATTATACGAAAGCTACATAATGCGTGGCAATATTTTAGAGTAAATTTGTAGTAAATACTGTTTTACTGTGGATGTGCGAAACGTAGCGTAATTTTTCCTTCGTAACTTCAAAGTCAGATATACAGGGGAAATTATATAAAAATTCCAGTAAAATTCTTTTATGATTTAGAAGCATATCACCGAGGAGAATTTCGGCTGGAATATAAGAGAATCTAAATCACGAGGGTTCTTGCGCAAATTGATAGTATTTGAACTTGAATCTTCGAATAGTAATATCGAATTGTATGAAAGTTGAACATCCTGAATACTCATGTATACATATAAATTGAATGCATAATTTAAATTGCAGTTCAACGGTTACTATTCGAAGATTTAATTTTAAAAAATATTAGTTTGTGGGGAAACCCTCATCATTTTGCTTCTCTTAGAGAAGAAAAGCAATTCAGCTCTTGCAATGCCGATATCTTGCTCAATCTGAACGGTAGCTAACTGGAATTTTTATATAAGCTGCCCTATGTATCTGAATTTGAAATTATGAAAGAAAAATTATGCTATGTTTCGTACATGCGCAGTTAAAAATTAATTTGTACAAATTTTAATGCAGTACTCCAAAACATTGTTATGTATCCTGTAAGTTTCGTATAAATTAATTGAAAACATTGTATGTTATAAGAAAAAACATGCTGGGAAATTTGTGTTTTTTTAAGAAACTCTTTATATTTCCAGAATATTCTTGCTATTTTTACGAAAATGCATGTAAATATTATGCATATCAAACGAAACCATTGATAAAAGTTTGAGCTCGTTAATATCTTTCTGTGACACGGAATGAGTCGAAATACCTTTTCGTCGTCAACACTTTCTGGTCGCCCCTCTAAATGCCATCGTGACGAGATTAATGTGATCTCCGACTGCTGTATATCCAACGGCTTTCCGCAACTGATTGCGAACCATTGTATCCGTATTAACACCAAATTTGTCGCAGCTTAAGAATTTGGACACCAACGTACCTCCTCGAGAGTCAAATTATGATGTCCGGTGTCCTTACGAACAATGCTGTCTTCACAATGAATAAAAACATTGGGTAAAATTTTGAAAAATGCGATAAAGAGAAAATCCTTTATTTATTTTTTCCCCGTTATTTGTCGTTATGTTGGGAGAGAGGTCTACTGTTCACAGAACTACTAGTAAAATATGTTGACAATTCATTTTACTCTTTCGTATACGAAGTATATAAAGAGAATGTATTGGAATTCAACCTCGAGATTTTTAGGAATCGACACGTTTCAGCCATCCCTGCTTCCGGAATTTATGGAACTATGTCTCTCTCTTCAGACAGACGTAATTCCGTGGTAATAGATTCCCTAGCAGACAGTAACTAGAAAACCAGTGAGGTAGGCAGATGCAATTGATACGACATGGTCTTTACACCAAGAGAGATTATCTAGATTGCTAGTATATTTTCGTCAAAATCCATCTTCGGGAGGCATGCCATGACACACAGGAACATGAAAACAGAAAAAAAGACTATTAAGTTAAATCAAATTTTGTTGATGGTTGCTTTTTTTAAAGAATTGTAGATCCGTGTGAAATTTTGGACCAGATCCAGCCTGATGTTGAATGTCTGACAATTCATGCATAAATTAAAGTAATAAATCAAAAACGCAATAACCTAGAAATTTGCAGTGTGGTACATCGTATTTAAATTTCAAAAGTGTCATAAACGCATTAATGTTGTGTCACTATGGCCAGTGACGTAGTGAGAGAAAGGTGCTACTCCGAAAATACAGTAGAATCCCGGGAATCCGAGGTGCTGATTGATGATATATCAATCAGCTGATAATGGGGCTGACCTATGTTCGGATTATCCGGGAAATTCGGTAAAATACTCTTGACATACCAAATGCAGTAGAGAATTGACTCTGGGTGCAGGCGTACGGAAAGAGCGCGCTGCGATTCGCATGGTGCAGTGGTCAACAAGTTGAGGGTAAAAAGAAGATATCCTAGTTTGTTTCAATTAATTACGGTACTGTATTCATTCTTAAAAACCAATTCGAATATTTCTTTTAAGTGAGGAATAAACATTATCTTTCCTTTTGATTCGTAATTGTTATTTTTCCTTCATTTTTCAGTAAAAATTTATCAGAAAATTTTAAAAATATGTTTCCGGGGTTCTTCTGTAATACGATTTCTTTTAATCTCAGTCGGCATAAGTGGTTTAACAAGTGTAAACGGCGGCAAGAGTATGGTATTATCTTTACACCGCTTATCGTATTTCGCTTTAAAAATTGCAGTACTAACTGACTCCATGGCGCCATGGACATCTACACCCCCTCGCTAAGCCACTGAAGTAATTGTACGAACTAATAGCAAACGTTAAATACTTTCGAAAGAATCTAATATGTTATGAATTGCAACAGGCGACTTTTTTCTACGTATTTTGTCAATCTACTTTTTAACTTAAATGATAACACCTTAAATTTCAGGGGAAAAGAAACCTGTTATTAGATATGTAACGGTTGAATAATTTAAAGATATTTTGTATGAAGATGTTTTAATCAGGTATTTATATCAATATGTATTTGTCTTTTCAGATTCAGCCATGATTGAACTACAGCCTTTCAACGCTCTCTTTGTAGCGGGTTTTGTTTTGCTTATATTATACAATGCATACAGCAGTTTTTCCCGAGTAAATATCTTCAGCTTTAAGCTTAACTTTCTCATAAAAGCAATAACGTCTTTCATGGCAGCAGGTGGTTTAATCCTTTTTACGAAATGTGAACTGAAGACCCCCTTTCTTCGAACATCTGGAGACGACATTCCTTCCGATTTAGCTGATACAATCTGCAGTAATGGCACTTCCTCTTCTGATTTACCAGCTGCCTGGTTTGAAGAAGTTAACGATGATTTTTTTAAAGCCAATTTTGAACGATTTCATATATATGGTCTGGGTTTCTATGTCTGTGCAGGTTGTTTTTATATCCTTAAAAGTATATGGGAAATAACAGAAGGTGGACAAATCAGAGAACTAATTACACTTCTCACTTCTATTACATTTCCATTTTGTAATAGAGAAGAACGTAAGAAAGCAATCGTTCCACTCATGATAAGCAAGGTCAGGACAAATAAAATTTATTTCCTAATTTGCGTGCTGGTGGAGTCTCTGTGTATGTTGCTAGGCATTTGTGGTTTAATGATTATCCCTGTAATATCTTCCCCAAACACCAAATTTAATGCAAATCAAGATTTTGCTGTTAAATTAAACGGCTCGGAGTGGGTAGCGGACTGCGATCGCCAGGTCACATCGCAAGACTTCTATACTTTGACGAAGTGTCAGCATAACGGCTGGAAGTTTGAAAGCATTTGCATCGTACCCACTGACACTATCTACTTTCATTTATACACCGCAATTTGGTTTTGCTTCGTTGCACTAGTAATTATATGCGTGCCGATTTTGATATTCAGAATCTTCGAAATATGGTATTTCGGCCTCCGCTTAATGAACGACATACTGATGTTGAGGTTGCTGAGGAACAATGTGGATCATAAGCAACACAAGGAGATTATTGATGCCTTTGCAAGTAAGCTGCATGAGAGAAGAACAACTGATAATGGGACCAGGCCCATGCAGCAGGCTTGCGTAACCTATAACAGGGTGAGTAATGAATTTTGAATTTCCTGAAATCTTTTACCAATGACGACTGATCAATCGACTGGCAAGTAATTTTAATTTATAAGCAGTACGCATGAACTTTGAATTCAAAAAGATTTCAAAGTGAGGATTACAATTCACAACTGATGTGCTCAATTCTTTTTAAAAAAGAAGTGAATAGTGAACCAGAAGAAAGTGTTAAATAATATATATGTAATATTTAACATTTTAATCTCTAAATTAATTCTTTCTAACACCGCTTCATTTTTAATTACGAGATCTACAGGAGTTTCCCCTTATCCCCAGCACTATTTAACGCTCATGCGCATTGCACTCTGCCCTTTTCTCCGATTTTAACTTTGCGGCGAAATATCGAAAAATAAGAAAACGCAAATAAAATCAATGTCCGAAAAACTAAATGTAAAACGCAAAGAAGTATAGCATTAATTCAAAAAAAAAAAAAAATGAAGAAAAAATATATATACCGGGAAGCAAACTTTTTTCAGCATTCTTGCTAATGTTTGTGCAGAAAGCACCGAATAATATTGTTTTCACGCTCTTACGGGATTTCCCCGCTGATGACACATCCTGGCGGTTAGCGTATAATCATTGTTTTGTTAATTTATGTACTTTACATGCGATTGCAGTATTTCTTCAGTATTAATAAATTTGTTTAAATTAATAATATTATGTTTAAGGGACATGTAAAAATTAACTTTTTAATTGTATAACATTTACTAGACTTTAAGAGGTTAAAATATATTGGGCATGCTTTTAATAACTGTTTTATGTCCCTTTTTCATAATACAAAATTTTGTCTGGGCATTTTACCGTTATTCAGAATGGTGTTCCATTATGCCTACACCTCAATAATCAGTAGTGTTTCTTTAAATTGGAATGTCAATAGGAAAATCTACGATAGAGATACAATGTATAATGTTACATATTATGGTAATACTTGCTGGTTGCTTTTCAAATGTAATCAATGTAGTCTTTTAAACTGTTCTATCAATTTTCTGCAAATGAATATAATATACTGGGAAGTTTTTACTGATGTGAATCTAATTAGTAATTCTTTATTAATTTGTCAGAATCAATATATATTCTGAATTAAAACTGCTGTAATTTTGCTGATAAGTTAAAATGAGCAACTTTTTCTTCCATAAAATTTAAAAGTGTGTTTACTTTGTAATTTTGTCATATAATAAAAGCAGAATTTTAGCAACTGATCGTTTAAAAACAAAACAGTTTCTAGAGGCACAGAAGATGTCAGGAGACCAGCAACACATATTGCTGTATTTGCATTTTTTAAAAATTATAGTAAACAAACTTAAGAATCTTTTAGAATGAGCTAAAACGTTTCGAAATATATTTACAAAATAAAACGTCAAAGACAAATCAATAAATTAAAAAATAATCAAATTCAGATAGGTTATGGCATTTAACATGCTTACGTGAACAAACCATGAGTTAACATTTAAATTATTTATTAGTACATAACAGATAATACATAATAAATTAAAAACACACAATGATTAGTATTTTGCACGGTGTTTAAAAATAGAAAAAATTTAAGAGATACAAAGTATTGTGCTAAAAGATTAATTAATAGATCATATTAAGGGTATATTGAAGATAGGGCCCTTATCGTGCTTAAGTTGCTCTGCTGTTGAATCTAAGGCCAAAACGTTCTCACCTCCTTACTTCCCTGTTTGATTTTACCCGATGACCAATCCTTCTTATAAAAATACAGTCCGACCTCAAAAGTCCGGACTTCTAAAATTCGGAAACCTCCGAAAACTGGACGATTTTTTTCAGCTAATGAGGAGAAAAAAATTAGCTAAATAAATTTTAAACTAGAACGCGTGAGACAAGTTGCGGAAATTCCAGTCATTCTATTCATTTTAAACTAATATATATATATATATATATATATTTGTCATTGTATCTATTTTTAATGTCTCTTGATGTTTTTATTGTTTAAAAGGTGTTTTCATATGGAGTTGTTGGAATTGACGTCAACGTGCAGATCAGCATACGTCTCGATTGGTTGCGCATGCGCAAACGTCAGAGGCGTTACCAAGGTAACCATTTGCCGTTGCCATACGACTCTCTGGTCTGTTCTGAAGACGTCTGCACATGCGCGCTTAATTGTGACGCAGCTTACCTACACGGTGACATCAGAACTTTGACATCTCTTTTACATCTCATGATGTTCGGCTGACCTCGAGACAATCAGGTAGATTTACCTGATTTAAATATTTGTATCCGAATAGAAAGAATTCGAAAGATCAGAGGGAATTCCAACTGAGTCTGGGAAAGTCAAATTAACACACTGGTGTTGAGTTTCAATTACAGATAATGGTAACAAGCGGTTTTTATTCCAGAATAATTCTAAACTTAACTTTAGCAATCATGATGATAGCAGCGTCAAAATAAAAAAATAATAATTTATGATCTTATGTGACAATAATCATTATGAGAAGAAAAACAATCTCTATTTGAATAATGTGGAGGATAAAACCTCAGCAGGCAGATGCATCACCAGAAGTTCATTTCACAAATTATACATTATGTATAGGGTTGCCATGTGTCCCGTGTATACGGGACTGTCACCGTATTCAGTCCCATTTTCTCCCTAGACTATTTACAAATAAAAAACATCGATATTGGCAACACTGAGATTCTATTCGTCAGTGGAGACAATTCAGGCAATTTTAATTTGTCATCATAATTTTAAAATGACCTGCGCTCAATTTTATAATTACGTGAAAGAAGAAAATGATATAATCATGTGTCGATCCAGGGGAAAATTGGGGCCGTTTTGCAGCCCCTTCACAAAATTCCACTTCATAAAGATGGCCCCTTCACAAAACTCAAATTCATAAAAACGGCCGCTTCACAAAATTTTATGTTATAAAAATGATCCCTTTTAAAAAATTTTTCCACGGCTAAACAACGATTCTCGAAAATTTGCTCAATATTAGGTATCCTTCCTTTTCTATATCAAATCGATTTTAAAAGTGAAGATGCATAATTAAGTGTTTTGTTAACAGAAAGTTACAATGTTGCCACATATTTTTAACAATAAACCACTATTGTTTTTTTTTAATCTGACTCTTTTAAAGAATTTTTTGAATGAGGCATTGCACAAAATATATATACGAGCATTTTTTTTTCGGTATTATATCAAATTACCGCATGTATTTGATTCAATGAAACACTTTTGATATTAAACTTTAAGTATAGAAATATGACTGCTAAAAATTGAAGGTTTTACATGATAAAAAACAAAAATTCCCAAAAATATTTTTATTTTTCACAAAAATAATTTTTTTTCCCACACAATTTTTTTTTTCACAAAAAAATGGGCCCCTAAAAAAAACCTGGATCGACCTCTGATAATTAAGAAAATAAAATAAATCTTAAAATATGGCATCTTTATTATTATTCTAGGTGTTCATTTTATTAGATTGCTTAAACTTGATTTATTTTTTATCAGAGTAAAATAGACCATTACCAACTCAATTTTTCATGTTTTATTTATTTAGCACTTAAACGTCCGGTATCAATGCTTGACAGTTATGGCAACTCTTATTATGTATCATGTTTTGAGCTTGCTTTGATTGTAACATGTTAAAATTTAATTTATGTGTTTTTATACAGACACCTGTACAAGTTGAAGATGATCATCCTGTTGGTCCACTGCCTGAGGGATGGGGTATGATAATGATAATTTATTTTCATTTGTTTTAATATGTGAAATTCTCAATTGTTTTTCTACATCTGATATTTACAGTTTCCAAGAAATCTGTCTTGATTTTTTTTCTGTTTTATAATTTTCTCTTATTTTCCTATTCTTATATTTAATCATTGCCAAATATATGCAACCTTGCACCTTGCTGTGGTCACATGTATGCCAATCCTACCACTTATAGTGGTATGTAATGGAAATTCGTCTTATTAATTTTTTGATAAGAAATGTTTCAGTTAAATTTCTGTAATGAAATGATTGTGTGTCATGATTAACCTATTAATGATTTTCTCTTTTTAATGCTTCCTAAATTGCTCTATTTTAGAATATTGTTCGATGGTAGACACTGACATTAATGTCAATTAAAGTTGAACTTGGTTGAAAGAACAATTTAGCAAGATCCTGTCATTTTTTGTATATGTTTATTGGCATGAGAGAATCATGTGATGATAATAGAATGATTCTTCCTGTAACAAACTCAATCTATAGTTCTGTTGATAGATAAACACCTTTTTCTGTGAAAATTCACTCATCATTTTTCAAATGAAAAAAAAAACGAATTATAATTATGAAAAATGTCATTCACATTTTTTATCATTATCAGTGTAACTGTATTATTATTATAATATTTGATGTAATAAAATTTTCCCTGTTTTTAAAAGTAAAAAAAAAAAAATTCAAAACTAAATTTCCTTTTATTTTCTGTTATTATTTTTTCATAATGTTGAATTCTGACTTGCAGAGAAATTTAAACATCCTTATGGTAGAGTGTACTTTGCCAATCATAAGAACATAACTACTCAGTGGGAAGATCCTCGAATTCAAAGGTAAGAAAAACATTTCTGAGTAGATTTCTGTATCCAATAGGTACAACTTAATGCGGATAATACTTTAGCTCAAAATAACTGCAGCAGATGACCATCTTGCCTACAAAAAATTATTTGGAAAACACTGCATAATGCATTTAAAAAACAAATTATTGTAATGCTCTTTTGGACTTATCTGTTCTCACTCTAATGATATTGTACATTAGTTTTCAACAACTTGATATTTATTTAAATCATTCTCATAGATGGTGTCCTCAACTTTATTAGCTAAATTATAATTCTTCTTGAAAATGCTGGTATTTTTGTGCCCAGACACAGAGTTTTTGCCATATCTGTTGTCTGCATCTTAACAATATTCTGCATTTCAAATGCATCACTTTTCAAAATACATTTAATTAAAAATGCATACTTTTCCAAAAAGAGTACTGTCTTCTGTAATTAATAATGTATAATTGTCATGATTCTACAACTTTTAATGCAAATGATAATTATAATTTGCTCTGCGTTGCTTTATAATGCAACAAACTTGAGCTCAAAAATTGAAACAAACGCCTAAATGTAATTGTTTTCGAGTAATTATTTGAAAAACATTATAATCCAGTTAAGAATATTTCTTAACTGCAATTATTGTAGTACTGCTTTTAATTCATCATGTTAAAGACTAATTTTACTTTTTAAAACTCTTTTACTCATTGCTGCAAAGCCATCACTGTTTCACTGAATAGTTAAATCTATACTTATAAAAGGCAATGTTTGTGTGTGTGTGCGAGCGCGCGATGTCCAGACGAATCTACCGCACTTTCAGCCATAAAATTTGGAACACAGGTAGTCGTAATGGTGACTCAATGCACCTCGAAGCCCGAATTTTAAAATTTTATCTCGAAAATTTTTTATTTAATGTTTTGGGTTGTATGGCTGTAGTATCTTTTATAATGATCGTTGAAAAACAATCAATGCACCATCAGATAGAACAAACAATTTTCGTTCTAATGAAGTTTTTTTTTAAATTTCTAACTTAATTTACTGAATTTTGAGAAATTTCTAAATAGTGTCACTTTCTGCTAATATTTTTAATGACCGACGTTCTAATGATGCTATCATTTTCAATCTTTTTAGGTAATAACTGGAACATTTCTCCTTTATTAAAAACAAGAACGGTTAAAACATCTATTATGGTTGAATTATAATTAATTTTTTTTCTCATAACGTCATAATTCCTTCGCTTTCAACGAGATTTTTCAGTACGATCGTACCGTCTGTCGTCGCGTCGAGAGATCATGCTTTTAATTTGTTTGTTTTTATACTTTTTGAAGGCTGATGTCTTTAGTTACAGAAGACATGTTAATCTTGCGTGTACTTTCGCTGAAACTGAAAAAAATTAAATATTACCTCAAGGATCTATTTTCATAATGTGGCTTCAAAGTTTAAACCTGAAGCTGAAGATTGTGGCCCTCTTTTAAAAAATTTTGTTGAAATTCGTGATGTCACAGGAAACGCCGTGAAGGTGCTGCTAGTAATATAATATTCTTCAAAATGAATGGGGAAGTAATGCTATAATCTATAATATAAATATTATGTTTGCATGCTAAAGTGTATAGTGTAAAACAGAGAATGCAAATTGGGTAAGCTAAATTGAATTTTTAGTCCAGACATGTTTATTTCTGATCAAAAAGTAGCTTAAAGTTGTATTGTTATTCAGAGATGAGAGGTATGTATTTAGTGTATGGGACAGTTAATGGAAACAAACAGGTAGCATTTCTTTTGTATTGTGAAAGACTTCTAATACAAAAGAATGGTGCATGTTCTACCATGAAGTGTTTATATGTGCACTGAAGATTTTGTGAAACTGGGTGCTTCACGTTTAACTCTTTAGTTTGGTTTTATTCTTTCTGTGTTGAGTAATTGTATAACTGTTTGTATAGCTGTATTTTGGCTAGCATGAAAACCCTGGAACTCTTTTCTTCTTTAACTCCTACCATCCAAGTTGTAAAATCTGTTCATGGATAACTTCAGAATGGCTAATTATATTTGTTTACATAACTCCTTAAAAGTCACAACACAAAATCAGATATTAAAATTCAGTTGCTTATTAAACAGGAATGACGCTAGAGTTTGCCCGACGGGGGGCTCGATTTGCCCGACAGAGGGCCACGACCTGCTGTACGGAAGGACTGTGTAATGAAGTTGGTCTCAAATATTCGCCAGATTATTATTTATCAACTACAGTTGAATACCCCATAAAAATTTTTCTCCGCCGGGGGGGGCTGCCTCTCGTCCCCCCCTCTGGCGCCACCCCTGTTCTTAAAATGAAGTTTAGCTCATTGTTTTCTCCAAGATAAATGTTTTTTCTCCATGATAAACCCCTTCTGGTAAAATGATGAGTGCAGCTCGTCATTGGTTTTCATGCTGTACAGTCATAATTCCATGATTAAATCTTTCCGGAAAGGGTTGATCAGAATAACTGACTGTCTGGAAGGGAAATTTGTATTGGTGTTCTATCAATAGGATATTCATTTTTCTTATTATTAACTCAGAGATTATTTCTAAATAGTGAGAATACTGTGCTGATACAAAACTGTATGTATGTACATGCAAGTTTAATTTTTTTTTATGATAATTACAGGCTTGAGGATCCTTTGCCACCTTGTCGGGAGATGAAGCGAACACCTGAAGGGTTGGAATATTTTGTTGATTACTACACAATGACGCCATCTGTAGCTGATCTTCGTCAAGTAATATTGGTTCTAAAATTTAAATTATTACATCTTTTGCAGAATATCTAAATTGTCAAGGAATTAAAAAAAGAAATTAACAGTTTTATTATTTTTTAAAAATCTTCCTTTTTAAAATTTTATGAGAATGCTCGTGTTTCTTGTGGCGAATTTTCTTGGAGCACTGAATCGACATCCTAGCTCAGCTTCTTTCCTGATGATGGTTGACGCTCGCTGTATTTTTGGCGAGCTGAAGCATCAGAAGAATGCGCTGATCTGGTCAAAAATGCATGGTGTGCATAGTAACGGAGCGCAGATGCTCTGCGCAGGATTAGCTAGTTTCAAAAAATTAAGATGGGTGGTGTTGCTTGTTAAGCCACGATATGCTAGAATTCGACCCATTATATGCCTGAATAGAATATACGTTTGCACCGATCTGCATTTTAAAATTGATTTTCATACACGTAGTGACAATTGCAGAGATTTGTTTAAAACACATTTTTTAAACTGAATCTTCTCTGTGGATTCTGAGCCAATTATTTTTCATCTCTACAGGACCATCCTCGAAAGGGAGATACGCCAATTGCTAGGCCCGCTGAAAAATGCAACAAGCTCTCCAGCAAGAGTCTTCCACGTCTGGGAGATGCAGCAGTGGAGAGAGGAACTCAACCCACCTCATCTCCCATCTCTCATCCTCTGGTCTCTCATCAGGTAACGACGCTCACCAACAGCAGTGCACCATCGCACCTCAACTACCAACGACCTACTGTCACCTCTGCATGCAATTCGACTTC
Source organism: Araneus ventricosus (assembly GCA_013235015.1). Taxonomy (NCBI): domain Eukaryota; kingdom Metazoa; phylum Arthropoda; class Arachnida; order Araneae; family Araneidae; genus Araneus; species Araneus ventricosus. Next base: position 56,224 of record BGPR01007320.1, on the reverse strand, counting down.
CCGTGACGGAGAAAACTCACTCTATCCAGGAGCCGCTGTCACATCATCTCAAAGAGAAGGTGGCCAAGGATCACTTATCGGCAAGGTGCACGAAGATTCCCCCCATTTGGATACCATGCACTCCAAAGACGCCTCGCACCTATACGAGAACTGTCCATCCAACATGACTGTCGCCGGCGGACCACACGGACCCATCAAGACAGGGGTGTCTTCTGTGAACAGCTTAAACACTACTACATGGCGGGACATGCACACGGCGTCTGGAGCCGGTCTGGATATGTCGGGGTCAGCATCTGGTCTCCATTCTCAGCTGCCCACCAACTATCCAACTTCTGATTTTCGCCCCAGCCTGTCAACCATTTATACGGATCCACTCCTGTCGGCCGGCCAGCATATGTCGCTGGACTACTACAAGTCGATGCTTCCAACAGCTAAAGGGCCCTCTGTGTCTGGGCTCTTCGCCCTCAGTCAACACTCTTTGCCTGACATGCCGCCTCCCTACAGCGACAGGGAGACTTGCGACTGCCCCAGCTGCCAGGAGGCCGAGCGGCTGGGCTTACGAAAGAACATCCACATCTGTCGCATTCCAGGCTGCGGCAAAGTCTACAGTAAAACGTCCCACTTGAAGGCTCACCTTCAGTGGCACACAGGCCAGAAGCCATTCGTGTGCGGTTGGTTGTTTTGCGGCAGACAATTCGCGGGGTCCGAGGAACTGCAACGGCATTTGCGAACCCATACGGGAAAGACGTGGCAGTGATTCCTTAAACAGTTAGTCCGAGGCTCATAGCGTAAATTCGCCTGTTTCAGTAGGCATACACCCATTGGGGCCTCCCAGTGGATCTATGGGCCCAGAAGTGACTGCTAAGTAAATGTAATTACAAGAAAAAAAAAGAAAAACACAAAGTTTACACAATGACTCTCTTAACCTTTAGGCCTTTTTTTTAAAAAAAAATTTCATTATCATTTTTTTTTGCTGCAATGTATATTGTCAAATCCTCAATTTTAAAGTGGCCAGAAGTACGATGATGCCACCTTGTTGTACATTATGTGATCATCTCCAGAAACGGCGTGTCTTTTCTAGAAGACTTTGATTTATGGTTTTACATTTGTGTCCAGCTAGTTTGCGCAATAGTTCTTTTAATGAATATTGACTGCCGTGTAATTTTCAGAAATAGAAAGAATCTAGTAGAAGAGATGACATAACATGAACTTTTCCTTTAATTGTTAATGATTCTGAATAAAATTGGATTGTCATACTATTAATGAAATGTCGCTGATCATTTTATGTAAATTTTTTGCCAAAGAGTGACTGATTTACTTCTTTTAATTTTTTGACCAGTTTTGATTTTAAACAGTATGTCTTTGTATTTAACTATTTATACTGTACGAGAAAAGTTTGTAAGATATTTTTGCTTTGAATTTTTATTCTCGAGTTTGAAATATGTTACAGTTACTGCAAAAAATCGCCATTTATATAATTTGATAATGAAACTGGATCATCTATGAAATTCAATCCAATTTAATTTTATAAATTTAAAATAGCCTTTATGTTCATGAATTCTCCATGTTATACTGCTCAGGTTGGAATGCCAAGCCTTTACTTAGAAATAGATTCTAGCGGATTAAACTGCTAGGTGGTTTTAATTGTAAATAACTTTATATTCCTTGTTAAATACTATCTTGTTTTAGAGAAAGCATGATAACCACCAATATAAACGTCCAAGCAATGACATTTCCATCAAAATCTAGATCAATGTTCAAGGAACCAACTTCTGGAGATGTCCATAGTACTTTCAGTGTCGGATTACTAAACAGGCAATGTAGGCAAATTATTATTAATTATTTTTTTTTAAATGTTTTCAACGCTTTCAATTAATTTATAAGAGCTGTGTACTCGGACTTATTGAAATTAAAATGAAATATCGCTTACATTTCAGAACGTTATTCTTGGGATTTTTTTCATGTTCTCAAATTCTTCAGCAGAACAATGTATCACTATTCCACGATATTGGCTAATGTGATACATTGTATATTTTTGTATTAGAAATTGTGTTTAAAAAGTTTTGTAAATTTTTTAACCATTTTATTAAAAATTACTTTTAAATTTTAATATTTTATATTCGAGATACTAAAACTAATTTTTTGATGATGACGCGCGCAAAAGAAAATGTTATTCGAGTTTGTCATATCATCATGATTTTTAAATATTTTCATCGGCATCATCTACAGATTTCAAGTGGAAACTGGAAAACTGCCTCGCATAATTGTATGTCACCTATAAATCCTTAAACTGATGAACATTGTTCATTTGCAACAAAAAAAAATGTGTTTATGAATATTGTTCATTTCTGGACTGAAATTATTTACATACAACAAACTGTCTGAAATGATTGTGTTTTTTCTTCTATTATTTATTGAAGGAAAATGAAATTAACCGAGACACTGTATTCTTAATGTGGTTACTTTTTTAGAAATTTGTATGAAAACAGTTTCAGTGCTTACAGTTTATTCTGAAATTTATTAAAATTCTAAATAAGTTCAATTGAAAAGAAGAGTTTATTTTTTTTTACGGGTTCCTGAAACGCTGTTTTTTATGCATTGTCTTATACCTTTTAATTCCTTTTTGTGGATATTCAAGAAATAAAGGATATCAGTCAAATTTCTTAAAATATAATTGCAAAATTTAAATTATTCTAAAATTTTCAAATCATAGAACAAAACGAAAACCCTTAAAAATAGTCTTTGTAGGGGTCTCAATGGTGTGTGGCTATATTAGTAGTTAGTCATTTTTCTAGACACATCAATTGAGTTACATCGTCTGATTTAAGGAAATGTCGTTTTGTAATTTTATTGCCAGTTACGCATCCCAAACGTTTCTAAAAGTTCCGTCTCATTTTTAATCCCAGGCCATTTTGGCCATCAAATATGTAAAGTGTGCTTGGTATAGTAACCGTTTATACCGTAAGACGACGTATAAATAAAAAGACCTATACTACAAATTTCAATTAATAGATTTTATTGTTAGAAATTAAATTCTATGAATGCAAATTCATTTAAAAGTATCAATTTTAAAGATAGTAAGTACTAGTATAATACTGCGAAGTATGGAGATCAATAATAAATTTTTTTTCAATGGATTACATTAGCGCCAAACAATTTTCCTTCTATTAATTCATCAATTGCGAATAATTCCGAAATCATGATATCTTTCTCAATTCCCGCTCTAGAAAAAGAGAAATTTTACATTTTAGAACAAGAGGTAGTGACGCATAACCGAAGATTTGTGTCCTATAAACTGTGTTTTGCTGTATTTATATTTGAAATATTTACCTATAAATTGCACATTTCGTTGTTTTCATCAGATATTTTCCCTCTGCACCTTTCAAACCATAAAAGTTTTATTCAAATTTAAAATTTAACGATATTAAATATTATATTTATATGAAGAAATGACTGCTGCACAGTGTTAGAGAGCACAACGTATTTCATTCTGTACGTTTCTTTAAATATCCACCCAAAACAAAGTGCCTGATGTGTTTCGAACAAGAGGAAATTGTGCATTAACCTCTATTATTGCATTGTGAATTGAAGTGTTTGTTTCATAGAATACTTCCATTACTGACAGTGGAACAAGTGCTAATTTGTGTACTGTTAAAAGCATGATTTGAATAAAAAAAAATGTTCCATGATTTGTGTTTGATTTATCTTTTGTTCTCAAATAATGGTTCTCGTATGGAGCCCATTATTTGCACAGAATGAAGGGCCTACATAGGTAGAAATTATAAGTAATGGCAGATGCTCTATTACCATTCCCAACATAAGATATTATTGCAGGATATCGGCAGCTTGAGATGTTTATGTCTCTGCTTTATTCTAAAATATTCATGTTCTCATTTACCTGAATGCCAGCTGTAGTGTTTAAATGCCATATTTCATCTTTTGTAGCAGCAGAATATTAGAATATGCAAAATAAACAATCTGAAACAATAACAGAGTTTTAAAAAACATTTAGAGCTTCGGTAGTGTGGTGGTAAGATCTCAGCTTCAGAACCGGAGGGTTCTATGTTCGCAACCCGATTCTGCCGTGACTTGTATCTTGTATATGTCCCTCGCTTATTTGACGTACACCAAACACACGCCAGGGATGAATTGGTTTACACTGGGCGCTTGGACTCAGAGGTCCTCAATCTAATTGCCAATGGTCCTAACTAGAAAGATTGGTTTAAACATAAATTAAAATATAACAACCGAGAATATTAGATTATTCACATTAGATAACTGGTTCATGCGTCCTTTCAAAAACATTCATTCATACAACAATTAAAAAGTATAGAAAAGGAAGGAAGCTTTTTACCTTATAATTGTCGTCTGGGGGTCGTTCGCTCGTCACATCTTACACACATAGAGGCGAGGTGTGTGGTGCACGCCAAATCTGACGCCCGGGGTTGTTCGCGGGTGTGTCGCGAAAGTTTGGGCAAGCCGGCTACTGTGTCGTTCTCGTCATCTGATTACGGCTCAATATTACGAGTTCTGTCCCAAATTTTCTCTCGTTCTGCATCAATAGAAGACTACATAATACCTAACTAAACCCGAAAACAATTTTTCACTAGATCATCATTTTGATGACCTCATTGCTGACCAAAGATAATAAACACTCAGGCACGAATTGTCCCTGTTATGCTCTCAATTGATATATTTAATCTTTTGGACCAGAAAACAATCAAATTTAAGATAAATAACAAGAGCATAATTTAAAAAAAAATGTCACTGGCCCTCATTTTGAGGACGTCATTACAGACCAACAGGGGCTCTAAAACTTGTGATGTCGAGTGTTTCATATTCAATAAATGGTGTGGTAATTATACCTCAAAGGGCATGGTTTCGGCCAAAAGTGAAATTTCTTTCAGCTAACCGACCGCACCATATGACACACTTCATCAGAAAAGAAACATTTCAGAGTTTATTTTTTATTCATTTGTATTTTAATTGATAAAAATTTTCAATTTCATTTTTTTCTTTAGTTATGCTCACGAATAAACTATTTCACGCGCGAATCGATTTATTTTATTTTATTTTTTTGTTTCTAAAACGCATACAAAATTGTATACCTGTTCTTAAACAGACGGAAAATGCAAAAAAGGCGAAGGGCTCGGCCGGGATTTGAACCCGGGACCTCTCGCACCCAAAGCGAGAATCATACCCCTAGACCACCGAGCCACGAACAATCTTCTCCAATTTAAAAACTAATTCGCAGTAGGAAACGCTATTCTGTAAGCAATTATAACTGTGTCAATTTTTTTCGTTTCGCGATTTTTCTTTTTTGCCATTAACATCAGTGAGGTCTATTTACTTGTCGTTGGTTACCATTGGAATTAACAGTATAATATGGCCAGTGATTACCATAAATAATCCTCAGGGTAAACTTTCCCCCACTCGTCATATTTGACTTTTAAAAGTGAAATATTTCAACTTCGAGGTGCCTCTCTAGACTGGTGCCCGGGCATGTATACCCTCTTCCCTTCCTCTCTTCACTATACCACTAGTATATCTGTCTCTTTTTTTTTTCGGCTTCTATTAACAATCACTTCAAGTCATTCAATTGAAATTTACCAAAAACTACATTGAAGGAATTTTCTTTTCCATTGTCATCTATCTATTCTTTTTTTTTTCTTACTTCCTTTTTCTTCTTCTTGACCTAAAAGGGATTGCGACGATTTTATTAGTTTAAGGCCAGTTTTGAAGCTGCCCCATAAATATTTTGGGATGCACCTTGTAACTATGGTACTGTGGAAATTGCGCTCAGCCGCATTAGCGCTAAGTCATTAAGTAGTTTCCTTTGCGCACAAGCGCTGGAAAGGCTGCAGTATTGTAAACTTTATCGGTGTCTATATGATTTGATGTGGCTTTAGCGCATTGACAACCTCTGACTTATAACAATCAGTCAATGCTTCCGTGGGAAAATGCTAAGGATCTTAATAACTTTTATTCTCAAACAAGTGACTAATACCGATATAATTTAAACTAAAATATAAATAATCGATATAAGTTAATCGTAATGTTAAATAAACCACAATCAGACGACGAAGCCCACATCTTACCGGTAACTCACTTTCTAAACTTCCACACTACACCAGAGGAAGAACGAAATACTACAATTCGTGCGAGAGCGATAACTCTATAGTGGAATGAAGTAAAAATGTGAAATTTCTTATAGCGTCTTTACACCAAAATCGTAGAGTTTTTTTATAATTTTGGACGAAATCCATCAACGCTAAGAGGTACTGTTCCCAAATGCACACTCCATTTTCTTCACTAAACGAAAATGTTGAACTCAAAATCCGCGGAATAAAGCGGAAATGTGACAGAAAATCGAAGAGATGACACTCCCCATGGTTAATAAACATTTTCTATGCAATCTATAATATAAAACAGAAAATATATGTGTCTGTCGGTCACAAGAGCTCCTCCTAAACGGTAGCGACATGAAATTTGCACATGATTTTCTGGGGTACATTTCTAAGTCAACTGCGCTATTTTCAACTTTCAGAATTACAGTCAAACCCCGTTATAACGGACCGACTCAGAAGTTCGTTTTAACCGAGGTTCGCTGTATCCGCATTTGCGAAAAAAAGAAAAATGTTCCAACATGCTAAGATACTACTTCTATGATAAACTTTTTAATAACCTAACATTTTCATTAGTAATTAGGGAAAATAAAGTATTATATAATATACTCAATAATAAACAAACTAAGCATTTATCTTTTTTTAACTTATTTGCTAATTCCACTACATTGAAAAAAGATGTTATTTTTGGTTGAAAAGTTTTCGATTTTATATACAACTCGTCAATTTGTTTATCCACTATTTTAAACAGGTGCACAATATGTTCGTAGATGTTTTCTGTGGCAAAACAATTGTTCAAAACGTTTGTAGCTGCTTTTGAATTTGCAATTGAAGTCCCCACATCTGAAGACGGATCTACAATAGAGTTTTTTTTTTTTGCATTTACTAATGCCAGGATATCTTCCTCACTCACTTCCCCAGCTGACCAGCTTCCCTGGTTGACACCAGGCCAGGTATCCACCGAGGGGAGATAGAAACTGTAAAGAGTCTTGCCTATTGTTCCTTTGTCCCACTTACGGGGTTAGCAGCGACTCTAGCAAAGTTACAATAGGCTAGGAATGTGGTCTCTGGACCAGATTATTTCATGCAAAAGGGGTGACTCTTGTAGAAGTTGGGTTGACTTGAGCACAATTAGTAAAGAATGTCCCTTTGGGCAAGTGAAAGTTTGAAGTTTTAGAATTTTTCAGTTCGCTAACCGAGTCTCTAGCATTTGCTGTTCGTTGTAAACGTATCAAAATACATTATTAACATAGGGCTTCAGTTGGAACCGTGTAAAAGGTTCGCTGTAACCGAGGGTTCGCTATATCGCGGTTCGATTGTATTAATTAATAAGTTCTTATGATATTTCATTAAATATCGAAAATTAGTCACTGTTAAGTCTTATGCTTAGACGTTTCTTGCCAATAACTTCTGAAATATTTATTGGACGACAATTATTTTTTACACCATCTTAATAAGCGAAAAATTATATTTTTAATGATACTGCTTCCGTTAGGGTGAAACTTTTTCTCTAATTATAATTAACATTTCAAAATTCATTTTAAACACAATATGTAACAAAGCTTTCTAATGTTATAAAATTAAATTCAAACCAAATTATCATTTCATGAAATGCTTTATACACGTGCTTCTGCCAGTGTTAAAATTAATATAAGAAAATATGTTCTTCGGACATTCTTATTTCCGGTAGTTACTTTCTAGGGAGGAAAGCCTTTCAAGGTTACTTAGTCCGGTTCCTATGGAAGGGAGAAGAACTAGGGAGGGGAAAAAAAAAATGATTTACTGGTATATCTGTCACAAGAATTCTTCCTAATCTGTGAACAGCATGGACATGAAATTTGCGCATGCCATTTTGGGGACCATTTCTAGATCAACTGTGCTTTTTTCAACTTTCAAAAATTATTACTTCTTAAAATATTTAATTAAATAATAAAAGATAACCCAATTTTCGGCGTTTTTCTATGAGTTTTTCGCCAATAACTTCTGAAATATATATTGCAAGAAGATGATTTATATACCATCTTAATGAGCAGAAAATTTTCTTTTAACTGATCTGAATTTAAATGGCACACGTTCTTTTCCCTCAATTTTAATAAACTTTTCGAAATTCATTTCAAATACAATTTGTAACAAAGCTTTCTATTATTGTAATTAAATTCAAACCGAATTTTTCATTCCCGTGTTTTTGCCCCCGTTAAAGTTATAAAAAAACATTGCTTTCTTTGAAAATTAACGGAAAGACAGAATTTTTATTTCCACTTTTATTTCGTAGCATGTACGTCTTTCAATATGTTTGCACAGCAATCCAATGATGAAAGTTTATAAATTCCTTATGCGATGCTTCATTTAATGTTCACAAAATTTTAAATGCTCCTAATGAGTGTGTAGAGTCATTCAAGGTTATTTAGTCCGGTTCCGAAGGGAGGGGATCTAAAGAGAAAAAGAAGGAACAGTGTCGGGTGTTTATCCGATCAGGATCATAGAACCAAAAAGAAGAGAATGGTACTTTGGATGGTGGTAATAAAAACCATGATATCAAAGAGCTTCTGTTGTAGACGTAGTAGGAAATGTGGAGCCAAAAGGTCAGACGAAAATGAGCGAAAGATGCTGATGCGAAAAACTGTTCAGTCAAGTTTGAATTTTTACTAGTTCATAGACTTTAAAATATTTTCATCTCGATCAACATCGGGTATATCAGCTAGTATTTTCTAAAATTAAACATAACACCAGACAATGACAAATTACTAGTATTGTAAGGGTGACAAATTGCTAGTTCAATACGTCCGTAATAAGTACTGCCTTTTCTTCGTAAGTTCCTTCCGGGTATTAGTTGCTTACTAAGAAAGGGTTTTTCAAAATTTTAATTAGATTTTTAATTAATTAAAAATGCATCGAAGTTTTAATGCTTTTCTTTAATCACTTCGAAGTAGATTATGGCACAAAAACTGTTACACCACTTCCAAATTGAAAATAATTAGCTTTTCCATGGCGCCAATTTTATTTCTACACGATTTTTTCTTTAATTTTAATGTATTCTCCAAATTAGTTTCTTTTATAGAGCTTATTTTCCTTTAGATAACCGCGTGAAACCAACTAGCAAGATGGTGAATAATTAGTACGAGCATTTTAATAAAGCTTTCGTGCGACTGATCAAAAATAAATATTAGATTTTTCGGTTTATGTCTAATAAATACTTTAATAAATTTCAAATTTTTTTTTATTGGAATGTTTTTAGGCTGGCATTCTTTCTATAAATTGCGTGACGTAAAAATCACTACACACAGAATGCAGTGGCTGATGCAATCGAGCTAGACGAAGCCAAGGCAGAAGAATCAAGCAGCGGCATAGTGACCGGGGGGGGGGGCCAGGGAGGTATATATATCCCGAGCATCAGGCTTAAGGGGCGCCATGGGAACATAATATTAAAAAATTTTGCAATAAAATGGTAAGTTTGAGATTGTATACCCTTTCTTAAACAGACGGAGAATGCGCGAAGGGCTCGACCGGGATTTGAACCCGTGACCTCTCGCACCCAAAGCAGTAAAATTTTTAAAAAAATGCAATAAAATGGTAAGTTTGAGATGCTCTGAGTAAATTGGGACGGAGAAGTAAAAGGTAACAGTTGAAACTTGACAAATAAAATGGAAATTTAATTGCCCCCCCCGGTTACCCCTAGCAAAAAGTGAGGGGTAACCGTCCCCGGTTCGCCGACACTGCTTTGTCTTTTCTTTTTTATTTTGTAATTTATATGTTTCAAGAAGATAACTCGTAAGGAAATGATTTTTATATCAACTTAAAAATCCAAAAACTTATTTATTCAATGAAGTCAGGAATTGTTACCAAGCTATTTTCAATGCCTGATAACCGCAAGAGTTTAAAAATTCATTTTAGAGTATAGCCACTATAACCGTTAGTAGGATTGTGTGTGTAGGACCGTTAGGGGCAATGATAAATTGATGAGAAGTCACGGATCCTGGTTTTCAACTTATTGTTCCTGCTTGGTCATCTCTTCCCGTGGGTCACGGATTGGTACCCCTTTTTCCGAAATTTTTTATAGAACGAAAGTACGGGATTCTTGTCATTTTGATAGAAATCCGAAAAGACAAGTTATCTTTCAAATAAGTACCCCCACTGACCATGAGCGCTGTGCTCACGACTTCAAAGGAGTGTCCTTTTGTATTTCCTTGGATCATTCTTCTAATGCAGGTAGAAAATTCCTTCACGTTTTCTTCTTTCTCAGCAGGGTTTCAAATGTCATTTGCAGTGAAGCTGCTCTATCACTAAATCCCTGACTGAAGGTTGCTTTTGCCTGCTATAGAATTTCTTTGTATTTTTGTCACATTTTCACCTGAGGGGACTTGGGAAGGTGGCAATTATTTTGGCATCTGCGAATTGTGGATGATAGGATCCGCTTTTTCCTTCTAACATTTCCCTTACAAAAGGTGAAGGTACTGGAAGAAGGTTTGGTTGAAAAGCATTGAAAACACAAGCTTATGACCACCTGTTGCAAGCTGCTTCCTTATGTGGAAGCGCAAGAAAGGGGAAAACATGCCTAACTCTTAAAGTTCGTTCAGTATTTCACATTCGGAAAAGAACGCATAAACAAATAATGTTATTTAGCGGACAAGTAACAAAACATTTCTGCAAACATCCTTGCTTTTAAAGTTTCCTTCCGAATTTATAATGTTTTTAATGCAGGCTCATACGAAATTCCCTTGTAACATAATGCACCTAAAAAACGAGTCAAATATATGTTTGAAAAGCAGTGGCGTTTAAAAAGCATAAGACAAATGCGATTTAAAGAGAGACAAAAATTATACGAAGAAAATTTAACGGAAATAATATCTGGTATATGACAGTATGTTTCAGGAGACGACAGTACAGGTGTAACACTTCACTCTCACTAGAGGGAGTATTCTCTTCTTGACTTTTCATATATTTCCACAATACGGAGTGTTTTCCGTTTAACTTCGTTCTATAGTGAGAAGAATGAAGTATGCAGTTTGAACCTCTCCCCTGTTCACCAGCTTTCATTTCCTCCCATACCCCTTGTTCTTTCTTAATTAATCTTAATCTCGTACATTCTGGGTACCCTCAATTATCACGCCCTCCCGGCCATTTTTATTAACAATTTTAAGGGCGTAGAAAGCTTAAGTTAGTAGTTCAGTTATTTTAACGTCCAGTTTTGTAGCAACACGAGGGCTATTTTGGACAGACCTCTCAATTTCGAAAAGTGGTCTGACACCTGGGCTGGCTTCTAACTTCCGCACCGCAGCATCGGGAGGGCATTTAACCACCTGTTCATGGTTTAACCCTCAAATTCCCAAGGCCATTGAAATAAAGGGACCTCAAAATACAGGAGCGTCCGAGCTTTTCTATCAAAGATAAGGGAAATTCACTTTTCCCCTCGAAAACCACGACAGGTGGCATTGTCCGAATTGTAAGAACACCCCCCCCCCCTCCCCGCTTCCCCAAACACATCTGGGCGAGCCACTCTAGCGAAGAAAGAATTCGCCGCGTGTGTAAAATCAATCACACTTAAAATTTCAGAATGACATTCGGACGGCTATCGTCTTTTGCTTGAAGAGACGGTCAGACCCAATACACGACGGGTCTTCGGTGGAATCGGGTTTCGAACTGGAACCCTCCGCTCCAAATTCGAGACCTTACCATTAGTTTAGCGCGGCCTATAATATCTTGCCATCGATAGTAGCTTTTTGTAAGGAGAGCCTGAGGCGAAGATTTATAATCTCCATTCCATAGCCTATAATATCTTAAGATCCAAACGACTCGAATTAATTGAATAATAATATCAGTAGGGGGTTTATTTGGATTTTACATTTTATTCTATGTTATGATAGTATTAATTCCAAGGTCTAAGAAATGAAAAAAGCATTGAAATAATTTCGTATTAACTTACGATGAAAGCTAATTCGACTTATCGTGAATTCAACTATTCACATGGAAAATAAATGCCTTCGATTGAAGTTGTATATAAATGGATAATAAAGAAACAATTATTTAGCTCTTTAATATTATTCATTATAATATAACATACTTTGGGAAAAAATGTCTTATTAATAATATTTCTTAGTCATAAAAATATAGTAAGCATATATATTTTCTTTAATTTATGAGACCTAATCTTTTTCTTTTTTTTTCTTTTATACTAGATCTCGGTTAGTATCGTGTAACAAAGATTCTCATGACTCGCAGTTTTCAAAATTTAACAACCTTGTTTGAAATTTTTTAAACATTTATATGCGAATTGACATTTGTCTGTTTTTAATAATTTTTATTTAAGTAAGAGATAGTTTATCAAAAGTGGACAAGTTTCTCTGCCATGTAGCTTCAATAGACAATTTTTTTATAAATTTGACAATATAAAGATGCTAACCGAAAAATTAACGTGACTCGAAAATCTAAGCTACTGATGAATACAAATGCATGATTATACAATATAAAACAAAAATGTATAGCGACATGTAATAAGGCATCGTCTGAAGCATTTTTAAATAGATGTTTGTCTAAAATATTGATATAATTTTCTTGGGTTTAATTTTAATTTTTATTTATACTAAACTACAATTGCAAAAATACTAGTTTTTAACAGGCTTAAGTTCTTAAATTTTTATGTAATGATCAGTTTCAGGTTTTAGGAAATTAGCAAAAAGAATAGTAGAAAAAAAAATCTTCTTAATTTATCAAGCTAAAAGCCAAGACTAGGAGAAAAAAAAATCTTTCAAAAAGTAATCACAGACGGAAAAAATAACTTATTGGAAATATTTGTTTTATAAAAATTAATGGT
>BGPR01007320.1:0-33291 GCA_013235015.1 Araneus ventricosus | reverse complement strand
AAAAAAATTCAAACATGTATCTATAATAGATTGTGAGAAAAGGTACATAGAGAAAGGTCAATTTAACATTGGCGGTACGGGGGGTACTGACTCCCCTTAAATATTTTGTTAATAGTGCCGGAAAATCGAGGGGGGGGGAAAATTTTTATTTCATTTTAGCTGCTTAAAGCTAAGAAATAGAAAAAAATGGTGTCCGATAAAACTAAATTAAATTTGTAACTTTTTGTCTATTGCCAATAATGCGGGTTCTTTAAGATGTCTATAAATTTTGGCCCTCCAACTTTTGTTCCCCAATCGCAGCCCCTGGATATTTTATAGCTTCCATTAACATTTATTTCACTGCCAACCCCAAAAGCATAACATATTTAAAAAAGTTTTTCCCCTGTAAACATAATGTGAAAATGCCAATTTATTTAAAATTTCATGAACATTTCACTGAGAAAACCTTAATGATCATTTCTAATAATGTGTGTATTTTTCCTTGCAGGAAGAAAAATGCATCTGAAGTCACTTTTCGGCGAATATCCTGTCATTGACTCCTTTGAAGTCAGGCTGCATTCTTTTGCAACCACATCATTTTCCATCTTTTTTTGCATGTCTTTATGTGGATTGATGTTATCCTACAATGCCTTACCAGGAGACGATGTTAACCAGATCTTACAGAACTCATCCATTTTTCCAGAAAGTTTTTCCTCACACAGCGCTTCAATTGAACACATTCAACAAGGCCCGGATTCCAATTATCTCGACAACTTGGGTTGGTTGTACACCATTCTGAGTCTAAACATATTCCTGAGCTGCTTTCCAAGATTGTTCTGGGAGTATACAGAAGGCGGACTGGTCGAAAGACTAACCAAGTTTGTCAGTGCTCCACAACTGTCCAATAGATCCCAGAAGTATCATGAAGTAACGCTGACGCAATACTTAATGGAAACACGTGGCACACATGGGTTTTATTTCCTTAAATGCATTGTAGCAGAGTTTTGTACTTTGGTTTCTGCCACTTGTCAAGTGTTTCTTATCAAGTCAATTTTCTGTCAAAAGATTTATAAATATATCCTCAAGGCAGACACACACTCCAACTTTCCAGCATGGTGTAGTGACTTCGTCGGATGTGCAAACAGTTACGGCATCCGCATGAGGAACGCTGTAAGGGAAAATGACGGTGAGACAGTGTTTGGATCTTACATTGACTACATAGAAACTTGGATTTTTTTCGGATTCCTGGTATTGTTCTTCATCATTACGCACGCAACTTTATATTTAGTGATGAGGAGAATCCAGGCTGTGTTCCACCCTGAGCTTCTCGTTAATTATCATAAAGGTTACCGGAAATCTCTTAATACCAATTATCAGGCGAGTGACTGGTTCCTTCTGGATTTGCTCAAAAACAACATGGATCCGTATGAATTCAGATTCATTGTAAATGAGTTAGAAATTGATTTATCTAAAAAGTATGAGTAGCTAAAAATTATCCATATTTTACTGTAAGTTTCATGCTTGCAGTTGTCAATCTGTCCTAGAATGAAGGTGTATTCTGGACACCTAGTTAACTGTAAAAAAATAAAAATGTACCTATCAGAACGAAATAATATACCATAAATGTTATTTAAGAGTTTAAGATGTGTTGTGTTTTTGCTTGAACATCTTTAAGCTGAATTATTTTGAAATTAGCTAGTTGATTCCAGTGTAAGATTCCAACTTTTTCTATCCCTACTCCTAATTTTGTATTTAAAAAAAAGATAATCTTTGTTAAAGAAAAGAAACATTGGTATTACACAAAAAAAAAAAAATTAATTTGTATCCATGTTAGAATTCCATCTTTTCAATCTCTACTTTAACTTTTGCTAAAAGATCATAGTAGGTCATCTCATTAAAAATAATTTTGATTCAGTTCTTTTTTTTTTATGTTCAGTGAAATGCTAGTTGTCTTGAATCTCTTATTAAAACTCAATGTCTCTTTTCTTTAACATCTATGTAATTTTTCATGAATGACGTGTCCGCTGTTAATTCATGCATACCTAAATTTTAGAGGCATCATTAAAGAAAATTATATTCTGTTTGGATATTCTGCACACAGCAATCAATTAAAATTTGTAATTTCATCTATGAATTGTTGTCCGTGAGAGAGATTTGTAAATTTAATAATCTAATGAAATTTATTTCTGTAAGATCAATAATAATTCTCGACATATTCAAAACTTGGACTGCTGCGTAAAGAAGGAACTGATTGGTTCGTAAGTTTCTTATTGCTTGTACCATTGTCTTTTTTTTAATAATTAATTTGGATGTAAATGTTCATGCAAGACTTCTATATAGCAAATGCATGCATATATAAATTCTAATCTTAGAAATAAGTAGATATTGCTTTTTTTTGTATATACCGAAAAGGTCTGAAACCCAAAAATAATGAGTTTCTTCCGATTATAAACTGCATTGAATGTGTAGGACTTTTCGATGTATTCGAAATTTCTGCCGGCGCTTAATGAACTTATTGTTACTTTGGATCTTATTATTTGTACCATTGTCTTTCTTTTTAATATCTAATTTAATTTGGATGTAAATGTTCATGCAAGACTTCTGCATAGCAAATACATACATACACAAATTCTAATCTTAGATTTAAGTAGCATATTGCTTTTGTTCGAAAATACCGAACATTTCAGGCCTGAATTCCAAAAATAATTAGTTTATTCCGATTATATTGAATGTGGAAGATTTTTCGATGTATTCGAAATTTCTACCGGTGCTTAGTGAGCTTATTGTTACTTTGAATATCATTATTTGTGCTATTGCTTTCATTTTTAAGATGTAATCTCTGTGTTCATTTATAGCTGATGCACTGTAAATTTATGCATTTGTAAATTCTAGTTTATATTCTAGTTTTTTCTTGTCTTTACTTTAAGAATTAGATGGTACTGCGCCTTCCTGAGTTCTGAACTCTAAATATTGTTAGTCTTTTAGAGTTACTTACTGTATTGCATGTAGTAGACATGTCAGTTAAAAAGTTTTTTGTGGCCAATAGTTACAAGTTTTTAATGGACAAAATAACTTTTAGGAAAAGAACCTGATAGTTCTATATGAGTTCAAAATTCTGTTACTACTTATACGTAATAAACTCATGTACATGTACATTTTAATTACAGAATTAAAGACATGTGTGTTTCTTTCTAAATCAAATTCCGCGAATCATTTTACCTGATTCCACTGACACATTATCTTGTAAGTGACAGATTTATAAATGTAAAATTTAATAAATGATAGTAATAAAGCATTTTGTACCTTTACTTTATGTTACAAGATCATTAGTTGTTCGTTTCTTTCTTTTCTTTTGATTACTCATGCTTAACTCTACTGACTGCTGCTTCTAATTTCTTCTTATCTTAAGGTTTGTATCATCATCAAGTTAAGGTTGAAGGGGCCTCTGGGTAATGCAAGTTTCGGAGCCTCTTTCCCCTCTCCAATTGCGAAAGTCACATATATTTGCCATTGATTTTTATTTGAAGAAGTTAGTTTCAATTTTCCCACGGATATTGACTCTCATATCAATCAGTTAACTGCTAAGAAAATTGAACTAGACTGATCTGTAAGCGAAATTGAAATCCTAAGAATAATGTTATGAAATTTAAACGATACTTGATTTTAATTTGAATAATATACATCCAGAGTCTGATTAAGGCCTATAGGCAATGTGAGTTTCGCGGCCCAACACCCCAACTTCCAAAACCATATATTTTATTATCGATTTTAATTTTCTCTCCATATAAACAGTTTTTGAGTAACAAGCATTATGACAAATTGAAATGACAAAACATTATTTTGAGGGTCATCTTCAAAAAAATTGGTAAAAACTTTTAAATAAAAAGGTTGATAAATTACGAAACTTTTTCAAAACAATTTCTAATACAAAGTTTGTCAGGATTTTTGACTTGTGAAACATTGATCTGCTAACGAATTAGAAAGCATGAAAAACATCCCAAGAATAACTTTCTGAAATTTAAACGATACTTGAATTTAAATTCAGTAAATCCGAGTACACAGCTCTTATTAATCAAATGAAAGTCATAAAAAATATTTATAAATAATAATCTCAGTTGCCGAAAAAAGTTGCGGGGCCCATAGGCCTATAGTGCCTATTTGGTAATACGGCCCTGTATACAGTATATGGTTATTGTAAATTAAAGGAAACATAAAATTAAATTACCCTGAAAAGGACGAAAAAAAAAAAAAAAGAAAGAATAGTCCACCCCCCATTGTAACGGGATCTCTAGGAAGTTGCCTGAATGATAACCCGCCCCTAGATATGCAGATAAAGAGGGAAGTATTCATTCAGACAAGTGAAATCGGAATCACTTTCAGAATGTAGAACAAAGTTCTTTTCCTGCTACCGACCACTTTTTCGACTAAACAAGTCTTTCTGTGGCTCGGTGGTCTAGGGGTATGATTCTCGCTTTGGGTGCGAGAGGTCCCGGGTTCAAATCCCGGCCGAGCCCTGTGTTTATTTTGAATTTCCTGAGTATTTTAGTAAAAGAAATTATGGGTACCCAATTGCGCATGTTACACAATAAGCTGGTTTGAGAATAAAAGAAAAGTTATTTTTTTTTAACATAACTAAAAGGTTTTTTACAAATCAAGATTTGCTCATAAAAAAGGAAAAATACGGAAATTTTTCTGTTTCAGATATTATATCATCAATTTAAAATGAAATGAATTGTAAAAAACAAAAGTTGAATCAAATGTGACGTGGTTTGCTTTCATCGATTAAATGTGGTCTAAAATTATTTTAATTTTTTACAAGTCCTCGGCACAATATTATTCGAATATATTTAAGCATTGAAGACTGATAACAGTGGTTCGGTGGTCTAGGGGTATGATTCTCGCTTAGGGTGCGAGAGGTCCCGGGTTCAAATCCCGGCCGAACCCTTTGAGTTTTTGCCTTTTTTATCACTGAAAACGCTTAATACAGAGTCATAGTGGAAAGAAATAATAAAAAAAATAAGAGCATTTTTTTAAATCTACAATTTGACACTCTGTAAAGGATTAAATTGAAGTCGTACAGGATAATTTTAAAGTTCTCCGAGCCTTTTGAATTTTAAAATATTGCAAAAATGCTTTTTGTGAGATAATATTCTAAAAAAGCAGAAACATTCAAAAAACAATTTTAGGTTTCTTTTTTAATGAGCTGCTTTGCAGTGTTCATGCATCACAAAAATTAATATTACATCTCAAATATCAACACTACAATGACAATGCTACGAAGGTTTATCATAGGATAGCCAATGGTTTTTTTATGGGTTTTTAGTGCTAATAAACTCTCGTTTAAGTGGCTATTTATTTTGAATTTGATATTTATTTATGAACATTATTAACACCCGACTTCAAACATGACACTTTTTTTATATATCATCGTAGTTCAGGCAGAAATCACGAAGTCCATAACTGTAGTTTTGAGATATCTAGCTCATACAGTAGGTTTAGAGATTTTTCAGGTAACTGGTTTATATTATGGAATAATTGATTGGAAGTTCAAATCTTTTGAAGCAGTCTATCAAAAGGGTTTTTTTTTTTTTCGTGGACTTAATGACTTCTACCGGCCAAAATGTCAATTCTTTCTATGACTTTTGAACAAGTAATTGTTATTTTATTTACTTTATTTATTTACAGACTCAATTTGATTTATTTTTGTAATACAAGTTATTCATTCACAATGTTATAGCACGTAAAAATATGTTATTAATTTTAATTTAAGGTTTTTGTTTGGGGGGGGGGGGCTGAGTGACTTTTACCAGCCAAAATGTAACTGCGTCTATGACTTCTTTTGAACAAGTAATAATTATTTAATTGAACTCATTTCATTTATTTTCGTAAGTAGAATTTATACTTTGACATTGTTAGAACATAAAAGTACATTATTAATTATCATTTATATTAATATTACAGCCTATTTTATTGCATTAGCTATTCACATAAAAGTTGTCTTCACTATTCACCACATAATGCGTTTATCATGCCATTGTAGCAACAAAGAATTATTGCATTAACAGAAATTTATATTAATGACAGCTTTCCTAGGCAAAATTAACTTTATTGTCTAAATCATTTTCCGAGTTCAGATTCTCAGAATTAAACTTGGCAGGGATTTGTATCATGAATGAAACTCTTTTGGTATCATCCCCTTGTTACATGGCAAACAATTATCATATCAATTTCAGTACTGTGAAAAAATCAATAATAAATTTTTCAGAATTTTTTTCTGACTCATGCACATAGACAATAAATATGCTAAAAATCTCTTAAGTAGACTTAGTGATTTCTGCCTAACAATATAAATGCCTACATACAGTTACCAATCGTCCGGATTTCAAGTGAATTGAATTATGTTTTTCAAAAATTTAATTTTGAATTCCTAAACATTAGTAAAAATTGTATCGTCTTTGCATTCTGTTTTTTTAATATTTAATTTTACTTCCTGAAACTCTGTGCTAGTGTTATGAAAAAGGGTCTTTGGTAGGCAGCTTTAAGAATTGCATACAATACTTTGACCCCCCCTCAAGATTCTTAACCTTCCCCCCCACGTGTCCGGATTTCATCAAAAAAATTACGACAACCCTGTGCCTATAGGACTTCGTGAAATTCGGACATCTCTGTAACTCAACAACGGAAGTTCACTGAAGTTAGCTAGTTTTAGCAGGCTGTAGAGCGTAAATTGGAGATGAAGGTATGATATATATCTCAAAATCAAAATTTTTGGATTTATGGCTTTATCTCACTACCAGATATTTCGCCGGCTTGGGACAGCAAACATGGTTCTCGGTCCTTGGAACCGGTTTTATTAGCCCGGAAAGTGATGTCGGATCTTTTTCGTTTTGCAAAAAAGCTCCCGTTGAAAATCGCTGTCATGAATAACTGAACCAATCAGGTTCGACGTGCCAGTGACGTCACGGAAAACTTAGGCGGCGATTTTCGTAAGGTTGGCTACACAGAAGCCATTTCATAACGTGTTAACGCCATCACCATGGATGCAAAAAAGTATATTTGGTCTGCGGAAAAAGAGTCTGCATTGATTGATAGATTTAATTCAAGATTAGCCGGCTCTCTGGAATCCAACTGATAAAAAAGAGTAAGACAGATAAAATAATATCTCTTACTCTTTTTTATCAATTTCGTGTCAAAGTTTTACATTTTTTTGTTTATATTTTATAAACATTCAGTAAATTCTTAATTCTCATATTATAGTTATATTTAAAAAAAAGTATGATTCTTTAAAAATATAATGTACCTATTAGTTTGTATATATGGATATTATATATAAATTAAGTGTTAAATTATATCAAATTAATTAAAAAAGAAGCTAGTACTGTCCCATAAAAGCATTTCCATAGATGACCAATCTTTTGTAAATGGTCAAAATATTATGATGAGTCTTCTAGAAGCTACAATTTCACAAGAAACCAGGAGACTCGGTAACACAAAAATCTTTTAATATGTCGTTTCCCAACTTTAATATTTATTAATCTTGCATTATATGTATGAACTGAGGCCATGGATAAACAACTATCATATATTTTGTGTTATTAGAAAAAAGGAACTGTATTAACATATTTTTAAAAATTTACTGGTGGTCCATACTACTCCATGCTGTGGACCATGATACTCCAGCCTTGGATACAATGGTCCACTTTGTCACTAATTACTAAAAAATAAATATTAAAGATGTATAGATAATTATAGATTTAGAGATAGTGTAATATAAACCTTAATATGAACAGAATATATATGCATTTCTTCAAGCAAAAGAAAAAAACCCAGTTCTTTGAGAATAAACATTCAAAATTTACAAAAGTGGTCCATTGTACCCCGGTCTCCCCTATACATGCTGTATATACTGGCATAATTTTTTTTGAAAGGCTGAATTTATATGCAAATACTTAAAGCATCCCTATAGGAAATTTAAAAAAAAAAACTCATAAACCTATAGATATTTAATTTTAGAATTAACAGTTATTTCTGAGAGTCTGACGATGAAAGATTGCAAAACATTGCTCCTTAACATTTGTGTGTACTTGATACATGTTCATGCATTTAATTTTCTTACGAGTCGCATGTTAAGGAAAAATGAACTAATTATATTCTAAATACTAAAGAAGAGTTTGCTTAAGGTGTATATAGGTCAATATCAAATCAATGGATCTAATTCCTGGACAAATAAATGCATTATGTCCAAAATTGGTAAAGTGGCCAAAAGTGGAGCATCTACCCTTTATGTTTTTATTTACTACTTATACGTTTCTTGAGGGATTGGTTTTTTCCCCCTTATAACTATGTCGATAATTTTTATAAATAAAGCTGAAACACCAATTTTTTTGTATGCTGTAGAAATCAAAACTATTGCAAATATTTTCTTAAAATTTTGTTCGCAAATACTATGTGTCATCTGTGCATTCGCGGTAATTAATTCTTGACCGTTATTAATTTTTTAGAAAGATTCAGACAGTGAGAGTATTTTGTGAATTATAATATTTTATATAAAAGTCATTTTTACATTAAAGATATGAGACTAGGAAGCTCTTCCATCTCGAGTAACCCCGGGTTTATCAGGTGATATCAATTAATATTTCAAATTATATTAGAAATAAGAAAATTAAATCAGACTTCCAAAGTAAAATCTTCCATTAATTATTAAGAGCAACAGCGATTTTTTTCTTCTTTTTGGTATATTATTAATCTTATATGCGAAAGAATTTCATAATTTCATCTACACCAAAGTATTGGTATGCATGGAAGACAAACGCAACAGCAGCAAACGACGAGTACTAAGCCAAACGCGGAAATGAAAAGACAGCAAAAATACAAACGCAAAAAAAAAAAAACTATTTGCATCGCCTGAAAGCAATTACACGTTGCAACTGTCATCCCTTTTTTGGGGGTTGTAGATAGTAAAGAAGGGGAATCTACCCCCCCCCCCTACACCCAAGGACACATTATTGAAGGAGGAACCATCCCATCGAAACCATTGTTCTGTATGGAGATACCGCCTTTAGTGACTTCTGCCTGAACTACGACGATATAATATTCAAGTTCTAAAAATACATAAACTTAACACTACTTTTACTTAAAAAGTCTTCCTATCCTAAATATCGAAAATTACGTATGCTTGCTCTTCCAATAATTAATGCTATATATTTACGAGCTATTTTTAATATAAAAACAATTCGACGGTATAGCTGCAGTCCATTGGCCTCCACAGGGGCCATCACCTGCATATCTGGGCAGTAATAAGCTTGTAAGTGAACTATGAAAATCCAAGTAGTAAAAAAACTGTGCATATTTAAGAAAGAGTCAAATTTAAAAATTTAAGGAATTTAAAAATTAAGGAATTTAAAATTCAAGAAGGAATTAATAAGAAGTTAGATCAATTTAATGTGGAAAGAAAGAAGGAATTTAACCAGCGGGAGTGGCCTCCCCGAAACTTTCTCGTATACTTTTCAAACATTTGTCATTTCCCTTCCCCCTGCGTTGATAAAAAGTTCGAACCAACTGTAACCCAGAAGGTTTTTCATTGTTGATTATAGTGATAGTAAAATATTGAGGTGAAGAATCATATTCAAACAGATACGTATGTATTAAAACTTCGTAATATATATTTTTTTGTATCAAACTCTAGCAATGCAAGTTCCGCGTGCGGAGAAGAAAACAGGAGAATAGCTTGTTCGCTGAATAGCTTGCGCATGCGCAGAGATTGCTTCCAATACGCAAGTAAAACGAGACGCCCTAAATGTTTGCTTCCTTACAAAATCTCGCCGCCAGAATTGGTTTTTGGAAAATTGCCAAGTTTTCGGAGTATCCCTTCTTTGTACAGGCATTTACGCATGCGCATGGAGTTGAACAAGTATGCTATTATACAGACTTCCCTTTTACGGATTTTGTCCAAAATTTGATAGAAACCTACAAATTATGTTTAAAAACCACATACCAAGTTTCAACTCCTTAGCTCTAATAGTTTTCGAGTTATCGTGTTCACAGACACACACACAGACAGACATAATTCCAAAATTGTGTTTTTCGGACTCAGGGAGGTCTAAAACGTGGAGATTCGTCAAAATCTCGAGTTCGAATTTTTTGACGATTGCAATACTTTCTCTTTGTATACTTCGTATACGAGAAAGTAAAAAGGAGTCAAAAATATTTCTTGGCGATGATTCCGGCGAGACGCGGGCTCGAACCTGGGTCAAACGCATGCGAAGCAGCACATACATCGGCTGGGTCAGAACGGCTTGACAGGAGAGCCACTGGGAGTGAATGAAGAGGGGGAGGGGACACATTTAACATAAAATTTTTAAGGGAATTCATTTTAAACAGGAATGGCGCTAGAGTTTGCCCGACGGGAGAGCCCAATTTGCCAGACAGGGGGCGGCCAGTGTAATGAAATTGGTCTCAAATTTTCGCCAGATTATTATTTATCAGATACAGTTGAATACCCCTTACAAAATTTTTTCCCGACGGGATACAAAATTTTTCCCCGACAGGGGGGCACAGCATCCCCGTCGGGGAGGCCAGGCCCCCCCGTTCCCCGCTCTGGCGCCACCCCTGATTTTAAAATAAGCTATCCCTTTGCCTGCCAATAGGATGAATGGCATCGTTTGGCAATCTTATCTTGGCATTCTTTTCACTTTAGACCCGGCAGCCCTGCGGATTTACAGCCCCTGACCCAATGGAGGGTTGGGAATAAGCTTTTCAAGGACACCAAGAAAAATTGTTTCTTCCGTAGTATGCGTAGTATTCCATCCTCACTCTCTACGAGTTGTTACTGTCCAGTCCAGTATACGTGTGTATGCGACCATACTCATTTTCTCTATATATTGCTGATTAAGTTTCCAGAAAATATACAATATGGAAGGTTAGTTACAGATTAATTTTGCTTATTTTTATCTGTTCTTTTGATGATGTGAAATTTTTAGATTTTTCGTCATTCTAAAGTAAGCCTTGTTATACGTGTGAAAATAATGGCAACTGCCCAACATGGAGGAACGCGCAAAATTTTAGGTCACCTTCTTTGATATTTCTAGATAAAAGTAACGAAGAAATCCTCTCGATTTATAGCATTTCATTTAAATAGACAGATTAACTATTTTTAAAATTTTTTTAATATTAACTTCGCCTGTATTTCATTTTCTTATTTTATTTCCTATTTTTGGCGCGGCGAAAATTTTGCCATCTGAAAGGATCGTGAGTGTAGGCCTGACTAATGTAGCAGTAATGCAAACAGTGCGTATTCCTTTATTCTCCCCTCTCCCCAGTCCTTTCTCATACACAAAAATCGTCTGCAATCCTGTTGTATTTGACGATTATTACACATCAATCAGTTGTGACTCAAGGTTTCTTTCGATCTGGCAGAAAGTAGTATTTTATTCTGCTGGCTCGAATTTAAGAACACGTCGCGGTCGCCAAATTTGAATTTTTTAGTGATTTCTCACCAAATCTAGTATTTATGGCCGTTGTTCTGAATCGGCAGTTTGGCGAGAGACCGCGCCGTGTTCTTAAGTCTTCTTTCAAAAATACAAAAGAAAGTATGTTTCTGAATGAAAAAAAAAATCAATATGAAATTTCTATCAAAATCTATTTCCTATAAAATACGCTTTAATAATTAGTTATTTACTCTTTAAGTTTTCGTTTTTTATTTAAATTTTTTTTTTTAACTCGCTTGATCTTTTAAAAAAAATTTCATCTATCTTTTATTCCTAAAAAAAAAAAAAAATGTACACAATAGAAAAATGAATTCGAATAAAATTTGATAAATCAGGAATTATCATCTTTCCGAAAGATTTTATTTCAATTTTTTTTCACTCATTTTTTCACATCTTTATTGCAAAATTTTTTCAAAAAGTTTTTATGAATTAAAAAAAAATCTATGAAAATTTCGATCTGAGGATATAATTTCTTGCCTCCTACTAGAAAGTTCAGTCCAGTATGTCTATTAGGGGGGATATTCATTTTATAACGGGTAGGGTTGCCGATTTTTAGGTAGTAATTTTGCCCGTGTTAGAAAGGTCTCTAGATTTAGCTACATATGTCACAATAATTTTTTTTCTAAATTCTTTCCTCTCACTTTTAAATCAATGACTTGCACTCTTTAAAATGGTTAATTTGTTTTCATGAGTTTTGTGCATTTTGCAATATGCAAGATTTCTTCTTTTTTTCTGTTATTAAATTCTAAAATTGAAATAGTACTAAGTTTGAACTTTAGTTTAGTTACTTCTAGTTATTAGAAGTTTTAAGTAACTGCAGTATGAAGTACAGCAATTCAAGCACTAAGAGAGTAAAATCTATATAAATGAGATGCTTAATAATAATCATAAGAAAAAGGGCTTATATTTATTATTTTTATTTGTTTCATCAGTTATTTTGTAATCTCCATAAATTATTTAGTATCACTTAGTATGAAGCAAAATTTTATGATATCTATTGTTTAAATATAAGAGAAAAACATCATAGAAAGATTAATGATATATTATACAACCGTTATTTCTGTGTTAAAATAGTTTCAGAAATATTTTTATAATGAGTTATTAATTTTGTCAAATGTTTTCATGTTACTTAAGGAATTATATTTAACTATTTAGTATTAAATATTAAGAAATTTATCATAACCAAAAGTATATTAAAAGAACTCTTAAATAAGTCGAATGTTAAAGTAAAAGCTTCTGTAATTTCACGACTACACTTATCTGAGAGTACAATGATTCAATCGTGAACTCTTTATAATTTCGGTGCTTGATTATATATAAAGGTGTATAGCAACGAGTTGCAGGAACAGTTACAGATCTCTAAGTATGCACACTCAATAAAGCTTGCTTCATATACAACTACTTAAATAAAACCCAAGTAATAAAAAATATCACACCTTAGTTTCAAAATTATTCGACGAAATATGCAACAGATGGAAAAATTTTGAAACATTTCCTAAATGTTTACTTTCCAAATCGAAGCCTTCTTTAATTCACAAATAAATAAATATCATCCAAATTTTTTGTGTCAAATAGGAGCAAGAGTGATAAAAAAATGAATAAAAAATTTCAAATAAAGAAGTAAGTTTAAAACTTAATTGAAAACGTTTCAAAACTACTGAATAAAGTTGTAGTGCAGCAAACAAAGGCAAAAGTTTATACTGATTTCTTACACTATAATGAAAATATTATAGCATTTTTTGCTGTGATAAATCTTTTTCTGAAACTTTAATTTCTTAAGAAAAAAATTATTAATTTATATTTTAATTTTTGAATAATTTTTCTCTAAAAGAAACTGAAATCTTAAATTTAAAAAAATAATAATAAATTTGTTCGGAGCAATGCCTTTTTTTTATAACGACCGTTTTAAATATATAAAAAAAGTGGAGTTGTACTATTTAAAATATTTGGCTCTTAAAAGCTCTTTTTATTCCCTTTACTTTCTTTGCCAGTGAAATTGCATCAGCTTTTAAATTTTTTTTATTCTGGTGTTATGTTCTTCATTCCTTTCTGTGTCATGTAAATAAATTGTGTGATATTCTTCGCAACAATTCTGGTCATTGTAAAGCCACATTTCATGCCTTACAAATTATAGTGATTCTTGTTTGCATATACTTTTCAGCTCACACATCGGCGGATTAGGCTTTTAAGGGGCCCCAGGCTCTGAAGTTCTTGGGGCCCTTTGAAAGTATGACGCATGTGTATTTGAAAATTCCAACTTGTCATTTCTGATTATTTAAAATAAGATGGTCACAGTAACTATAAATTTGTTTCGAAACCCGACTTTTCCCAAGAATGGTGGTGCATTTTTCGCTTCCGATCCTTCCACCTCTTTCCATGAAAACAAGCTTTCTACTTTCTCAACAAAATTCACTGATGCATCTAAATAAACCGCATTGTTATCTTCCAAAATTCCATTTTCTAATTCTTTACACTCTGAATCGCTATCATTAAAATTTTCTTCATCTTAATCCTTCATCCTATTCTCAATCTCCATTTGCGTGTGATATTTCCCTGGCATTCTAAAAAATCTCAACAAACAAACACGAGGAAAGAAAATTATCTCTGTGGAGAGCGAAAATCGATCGAATGAAGTATAGTTCGTTTCAATATCCCGAGACTAGCACTTTTGGCCGATTTTACACCGGAAAGGGGTGTCAGACAATGAGTAAGATGAGCGCATTTCCGGAGGTATTTGTTAGATCGATCTAAGTAAAATGCAAACATCTCCCCCTCCACTCTTCACTTTCCCCCTTTTTTGTTGCGTCTGGCGCATGAGCAAAAGCGCGGAGGCTTTAGGAATCCGAGAACATACAATATCTCTTTTGGAGTAGGCAGTTCCTAAACGTCACTAGTCATTTAGAATGCGCACACAACTGATAATATTGGCGATAAATCCCCGCCCAATTACGGATAAAGCGACGCACTCTCATTAAAGGGTTAGGGAACTTATAGGCAAAGGGAGGGAAAAACAGTCTCAATCGCTTCATATCCGAAGCAAAGGGGAAAAAAAAAAAAAAAAAAATGCGGTACAGCATTTGCATTGCGGAATGGAAAAGGTTAAACTTATTTAATCTTAAATTTTTCTCACACAAAGATTTCTTATATTCCAAAATTTTCTTCCAAAAAATATGTTAATACATGAAAATTTTATTTGAAAACTTCCCTCAAAATGAATCTTCTAACAAGTTTAGAAACTCTCCTTCATAGTGGCAAAAGCAGGTGAATATGGAAGAAGAATCTGGAAAAAAAAATATTATAAGATTGGTATTTATCTATACAATATGAAAATTGTCGAGATAAATACAATTACACAAATAAGAAATAATCAACTTCAACTCTATAATATGAACCATCTGGTAGAAAAACAGAAGAACCTTTCATGAAAAGAGAAGAATAAGATTTGATGGAACTAAGCAGGAAAAAACTGTCAATCAGAAAGGAAAAAAAATATGATTTTATTTTTCTCTCTCTATCGCGAATTATTTATACTTATTACTTTGCATTCATCAGTATTAACAAAATGTCAGTGATATATCTGTTTTATCGGTATTAACAAAATTACAATTAAGATGTCTGCTTTTATCGTATTAATAAAATTACAAATAAATGTTTCTTTTATCAGTATTTACAAAATTGCAGTTGCACATCTCGCTTTTACTAAAATAATTCAAACGCTTTAATGGCGCCAAATTCACCACTGACTCGCCAAAACGTTGAAATCAGTAAAACGGTCTCCATGTACAAAAGAATTTAAAAATTAAACATGGGGAGACCGAGGTACAATGGACCACTTTTGCAAATTTTGAATATTTACTCTCAAAGTACTGAATTTTGCTTGAAAAAATGAATACATATTCTCTACATATTAAGGTTTATATTACACTCACTCTTAAATCTATAATTATCTATACTTTTTTTAATATTTATTTTTTAGTTACTAGTGACAAAGTGGACCATTGTACCCCAAGGCCGGGGTATAATGGTCCACAGCATAGGTTGCTATGGGTCACCAGTAAATTTTAAAAAATATATTACTAAGTACATTTTTTAATAACAGAATATTCTGAATAAATCCGTCTCCTCGAGGCATATC
The DNA here is from genome assembly GCA_013235015.1 of Araneus ventricosus. Classification (NCBI taxonomy): domain Eukaryota; kingdom Metazoa; phylum Arthropoda; class Arachnida; order Araneae; family Araneidae; genus Araneus; species Araneus ventricosus. The sequence continues at coordinate 17,691 of BGPR01007320.1, read as the reverse complement.
CATCGACACCAGTTTTGTGAAGATCCGATAATGACTTCCCGACTGTCCGATCTATAAAGTTGCGGACTGTACCCCATGTGGAGCTTTAACAACAAATTGATAAAAAATAAGATATTTTATATTCATTTATTTTAGCTGCATTAAATATAATAATATATTATCTTACCTTTTTATTGTGTAGGGTAATGTTTTCTGAAACGCAATTCTTTAATCCAGAAAAGAAAATATGCTTAACTGAAAATATTTACTTTTAGCTATTACAAATCACCTGTCAAGAATAACATGGCTTAATTGTCAGTTAGATACATGATTTTATAGTTTTTTTTCAGCGTTACAGACCTGGCATCTATGTACTGTAGTATGGCACCCCCAAGTCCACTGTACCCAGGCCTCCCCTATACGCCGTTTTCTATTGCTTCAAGAAATATTTCTGCCAAATTTGAAGGAAATCGAACAGCGCGTTTAGTTGAAATCGCGGAACAAACAAATTTACAGACAGACAAAGTGCTGAATGCTTGAGTTAAAACGTAGAACTCGCTTCTCTCAGTCAATAAAGAGAATGTATTGAAATCGTCAAAAAATTCAGCCTCAAGGTTTTGTCTACGCGTTTTAGACCTCTCTGCTTCCGAAATGAGCATTTATGGAATTATGTCTGTCTGTAAACTCAATAACTCAAAAGCACAATGAGCTGGACGTGCTCTTTATACCAAGGGAGATTATCTAGATTTCGATCATATTTTTGGACGAGATCCGTCTCTGGGACGTCTGCCATTCAGTGGCATAGGAGCATGGGAACAAAAAAAATGCTACGAGTAAGATAAAAAGAAATTTGGCGGAAGCAGCGGTGGCAAACCTATGAATCGCGAGTCAGACACTGACCCACAAAGGCTTTCTAAATGAGCCGCTCGTCGATTTTTATATCATAAAAAAAACAAATGTCGAAAATATTTTAAAAATTAAAGTATAAATATCTAATGTCGAATTTTAAAAAAATATTTCCAAGTGGAAGTTGGCTAGCTGATTTTCTATCATATCCTTGCAATTGTGTATGACACAGACCCTTGAAAGTCGGTTTGGGTCGCGGTGGCCTAGTGGTAAGGTCTGGACTTCGGGGCCGGAGGGTTTCACTGAAGATATGTCATGTATTGGGCTTGTTGCACGCTAAATCATACGTAGTGGGCCAAGCGTCCTCCCGCTGGTGTGGTGCGGAAACTTGAGGGAAGTGCCAGCTCAGGTGTCATCCTCGTCATCTGAGACCCGGCGCACACTAGCCGATTCGTGTCGTTAAAGCTATAAAAATAGCAATAGTATTCTCCACAGGGGGCATGTGGGTTACTATTGTTATTTTTATAGCTTCAAAAAACACGAATCGGCTAGTGTGCACCGGGACTGACCGTGGTTCAAAATTACAAGGTCCGTCCCAAAATAGCCCCTCCTGCTGCCTCAAAACGGGACGTTAGTATAACTAAACTGAACATGACAGTCGGTCATAAACTTTGGAGCGCATAGTTGCATCCTAGAACGGGGATGTGCTAACTCGCACTGTTAAAATAATTAGCAAAGAAACTAAAAGTGAGAACACAACTTTTAAAAAGTTCAAATGTCTAGTTTTTCTGTTAATAAGTTTTCGATGATTCCAAATTATTGATACCCGGTTTACCACATCCTCCCGAGGCCGTGTTATCCAATGGGCTACGTAATTGGGCTGTAGCCCATGGGCATCATTGATACAAAAAATTTATTTAATTATAACTATAAATTTAAGTAAAAATGTGTTTAGGGCTTCTAACTAGACAATCATCGATTTTGTAATGTTACATAAACATGTATATCAATTCAATAAATTATTCATACGGAGCCAATGCATGAATTTTTTATATGTATTTATAATGTAACCGTTAAAATTTATGTATGCGATTGGGATGGCCGAAGCCGGCTTGAAAAATCCTATTTTGAAAGGGCGCCTAATAGCAAAATTTTAAGCCGTTAATCAAAGAACAGTGACTTTTTTTTCGGCTCCTCAATTATATTATTGGTACGTATTTTCATTGTACCATAGGCGCTCAAATTCCTGGTTACTGTTCTGAAGGGATGTGAAATTACTTTAGCCCAAGGCGCTCAGATTTGTTAAGACCTCCTTTCAAAATGGCGCCACTGTCTAGAATTAACAAAAAAAAAAACAATGAACAAAATTTGAACCACTTTCTCCAAAAGGCTACTAGCCATAACTGCTGTATTGGCTTTTTTATTAGAACTGTAGGTCTGTACTTTTTTCTCCTTTTTCCTCTGATTTGTTTTTCTAGACCATTTTTCTTAGTCAGTCCAGCAGAAATATTTTGTTTGGCAAGGAGCAACGTAATTTTATATTAACTTTCATTTTTTCCCACCATAAACGTTTGTTTTCTGCATTTCTTTAACCAGAACTTTTTCTAATTAATTTTACCATTTTCGAAGATAAAAGGTTTCACTCTCATCTCAAATTATTCACCAAATAATTTTTTCCAGTTCTGTCTTAATTATAATTATCCCTTGTCCAGATTATTATGTGGAGGTCCATCGTGAAATTTTCTCAGAGAGCGGAACTCCGCAGAATGAAACACGTTTCCGTTGTCGTAGATAATGTATAGCAACGGATTTTGAAACTCTCCTCGGTTTTGCGCATGCGCCGGGCGGAGTTATTTTCATCAAAATAGGGGGGAAGTGAAGAAAGAAAGGGTGATGTTTACATTTCACTGAGCGTGATTTAACAAAGAACTCCGGAAATGCGCTCATATGGATTCATTGCCTCTCACCCCTTTCCGGTGTAAAATCGTCCAAAAGTGGTAGTCTCGGAATCCGTTACTGAACAGTAATCCGGTTTCTTTTTTTATCCCAGTCGGCATCGGTGGCCTAAGAAGTGTAAATGGCGCCAGGGGTGCAGTATTATTTTTACACGTCCTTATCATATTTTGCTTTTAAAATTGCAAAAACGCAGAAATGTCTGGCTCCAGGGCGCACCGACATCTATACCCCCTCGCTCCCCGGTCACTACGCCAATGAAGTAATGGTGCGAACTAATAGCAAACTGTAAATACCATCACAAGAATCTAATAAATGCAGTGGCGAATCCAGGGGGAGGGCTATCGGGCTGCCGCCCCCCCCCCCAGAGCTAAACCAAAATACTTGATTTTATTTTAAATTAATTTCTGGCTAGTTATTTCGATTGCATTTTTTATTAAATTATCGAAAGTATTTTAGTGTTCTTTATTTTTCTTATTGTCCGGTGTGGAAAGTCTGTAAAGTTAAAGTGTTTTGGTTTACATGAGGTATGAAGTTTGACATTCGTCACGACGATACAAAATTTTTATGACCTCAACCCCTCCCCAAAAGAAACCCCGGAATCCTGGATTCGCCACTGAATAAATGTATATTATGTATTTCATTAAGAGACTTTTCTTTCTAGTCATTTTGTCAGTCTGGTTTTTAGCTTAAATGACACCTTTCCAGGGTAAAAGAAACCCGTAATGAGATATGTAATGCTTGCTAATATAAGATACTAGCTGAAAACCTGGTGTTGCTCGGGATCCATATTTTTTCATATACCAGCCTCCTGTTTTTTTTCCCCTACAAATATTGACAGTAACTTTCTCCAACAAACGTAAATCTTCTTTGAATCCTTTCTTGTTGAAAGACTATATTATCAAATATAGTCCTTTTATCACCTTATAGCAGTATTGTTTGAATGAAAATGCGAGAAGGAATGTTCATTTTAAACGATGTATAGTTCAATAACTAATACAGCTTTACAATGATAATAGTTATAATTCTTAAAATTTAGCAAAATTAATTAATTAAATTTTAATTAAAATAAAAAACAATAACATATTTTGCATTAAATAGAAAGGCGCGTATGCAGCCAAATCTAACGAAATACAAAAACAAATCATAGAAATTTAAATTAAAAGAAAATAAATTAAAAGAAAACAATGATAAAATGAAAAATAATGAAAACAATAGACGCCATTAGTTCCTTTTCATTTTGAATAATTTCTTAACAAATTGTTCTAAGTATTGGTAAACTTTTGGTTTTTCTATAGTTCTTGTTGTATTTTAAAAAAATTTCTGTTGAAGCAATTACTTTTTGCTGCTGCGTTTGCACGCAAAAACGTCTATTGTTTTCATTATTTTTCATTTTATCATTGTTTTCTTTTAATTTATTTTAATTTAAATTTCTATTATTTACAATGATAATATATACTTATACTGTATAACTTCGTTACTGCGAAACTTCTAAATAAAATGTTTTATAAATCAAGTAAAGAAAGTAAAAATCGTCCGAGAACTATTCTCACTCGAAAGAATTTCGCTGAAGAAGAATGCTCGGACAAAAAGAATGCTTTTAATCAGCTAGGGGAATTGACTATAGTATTTCTTTATACACAACGTTTTCTGTCTCTTCAGAAGGAGAGTATACATACAGATTGCTGGCCGTTCCTACTGGTGAGCATCCTACATAGTTCTGGCATTATTTTTAGCCACCTAATCATATTTTGATTTAAAAACTTGCATTGTAAATGTTTTGTCTCCATGGTTCCTCTAAAACTGGCATCTGCGACATATATACTTCACATATTCCCCGGGCGATTCACACTGATTAGGATTATTCAAAAATTCGTTCAATTTAAACGAAACATCGAATAATAACTAAAGTAACGTCATTGGATGTTTCAGTGCATGTTAAAAGCTACGAAATAAAAACGGAAGTTAAGTGCATGCTACAAAATAACAACGGAAGTAAGAAGTCTACCTTGACCAAAAAAACAATATTTTCTTAGCTTTAACAGTGGTGAAAACACGTGAATAAAGGATTTGATGAAACAATTCATTTGATTTTATAACAATAAAAGCATTGTTAGAATTTGAGTTTAAAATAAATTTTGAAAACTTAATTACAATTAGAGAAAAAAATGTACAGCAATTAAATTGGTGTCATTAAAAAGATAATTTTTTGCTCTTTAAGGTGATGTAAAAATAATTTTCGTACTATAAGTATTTCAGAAGTTATTAGCAAAAACCGTCTAAAAATTGCTTAATTCGTGTTATTTAGTTAAATAATCTAATTCGAATTTTCAAATAATTTTTATGGCGTTAGCTCCCTCTTGTGCAAATCCATCACTGTGCCAACTTTGTTCGTCGTAAGTCCAACGGTGCGGAACCAAAAAACGAACGAACATACTTTCCTCTTATATATATATAGATAGATTTTTAAATTTATTTATGTGATTATTATTAAATTAATTTAAAATATTTTTGAGTTTATTTGTGAAAAGATCTTTTTTAATCAGGCATTTATATCAATATGTAATTTTCTTTTCAGATTCATCTCTTTTCCTAATTCCAAACGCTCTCATGGTATCGTTGTGTGTTTTCATCCTTTTACTAAATATACACGGTCATTTTTTCCGACATAATATCTTCAGCTTTAGGATCAACCTTCTCATAAGGGCCATATTGTCTTTCATGGCAGTAGGTGGTTTAATTGTTTTTGCGAAATGTGAAACGAACACTCCCTTTCTTCGAACATCTAGAGACGCCGTTCATACCAACTTAGTCGACACAATCTGCAGTAATAACACTTCCTCTTCTAATTTACCAACTGCCTGGTTTGAGGAAGTTAACGATGAAATTTTTGTGACCAGTTACAAACGATTTCTAATATATTGTCTGAGGGTCTTAGCCTACACAGTTGCTTTTTATTTGGTTGGATTAATATGGGTAGCATCAGAAGGTGGTCAAATCAAAAAACTAGCTAAACTTGTCAATTCTGTTATATTGCCATATTGTAATACAGAAGAACGTATGAAAACAATCGTTCCACTCATGATAAGGAAGGTAAGAGCACGTAAAAATTATTTTCTACATTCCGTGCTAACGGAATGTCTGTGTATGTTGCTAGGCGTCTGTGGTTTAATGCTTAATCCTGCAAGGCGTCTCGAAAAAAGTGGATTTATTGCAAAGCGAGATTTTTCTGTTAAATTAAATGGCTCAGAGTGGGTAGCGGACTGCGATCGCCTGGTCACATCGCAAGACGTCTATACTTTGACAACGTGTCGCTGTAAAGATGGCAGGTTTGAAAGCATTTGCATCGTACCCACTGACAACATCTACTTTCATTTACACACCGCAATTGAGTATTGCTTTGCCATACTAGTAATTGCATACTTGCCGATTTCGATATGCAGGATCTACGAAATATGGCATTTCGGCCTCCGCAGAATGAATGACATGCTGATGCTGAAGTTGCTGAGGAAAAATGTGGATTATACGCAACACAAGGAGATCATTGATGCCTTCGCAAGTAAACTACGTGAGAGAAGGAGATCAACTGATAGTGGTACGAGGCCCATGCAGCAGGTTGGTGTAATCCATAACAGGGTGAGTAATGAATTTTGAATTTTCTGAAATGTTTTTGTCTGTGACGATCAGGGCCGGCTGCAAGGGTGTGCAACCTCCGCCCCGGCACAGGGCGGCGACTCGCGGCTGCCAACTGGAACACAATAGAAATCTTTAACTATAATAAAATCATTTACTACAGTTAAATCTTAATTATTATAGTTAATTAGTATAGTTAAATCCTTTAGCATATGCACCAATATACGATATATACAAGGGAGTGGCACAATAATTTCGCACAGGCGCCGCATAGTCTGGAGTCTACGTGACCGACTGATTAGGAATCTCCCAACAATCGCATCACCGCTGAGTGACACAATGGTTCCATGAATAAAATTTAAAAAAAAATTTCTTTACCTGTAAATTGACCGAATTTGTAATAGCAGTTATATGAATTGTATTTTAGAAAATTAATATCTTATCTTTTTTTCGGTGAGTGATTTCTAACAAAAGAAAACGAATGCGAAGTTCCTGCTGAGGTAAAGTGAAAGCGAATCAGAAACCTAAAAACAGCCAAGGAAACCAAATCAAACGTGCAAAGCGAACCTTTGGTGACATTGAGGGGAAACAGAATGAAAGGCAACAAAATATTAATTAGTTGGACGAGCACAAAACAGTTGCATTTGTAATTAATTAATAATAACTTAAATTTCCACTTTCTCAAGTTGTCGTCCTCTTCTTTGATTGTAACTATCGATCAATGAAACTGAGTAAAAGTATGGGTGATTAAAACATTTTTCTCCAACCTCTGATCTAACACTAAACAAATATTTGCAGTTTTTCTATGTAGAATAAATTTAAATTTCTGCAAAAAAACATTTCCATATAAATTTGTGAGCAGCCCCTTTAAATTTAAAAATTAATATATTTTCTGCAAGTTTGGAAGATAGATTCGTGATGCAAAGTTTATACATAGATGAGAAAAAGCGCAACATTTTACTCATTGACACTTTTACTCTATGGGGAACGTGCAAAATTTATTTTTTACTTTTTATTGACAACCTTCACAGAAGCCAATATTTTTCATACAAATTCCTACCTCATTTGATGTCAATTTCTAATTAGAAATATGTGTCTAGGTGCAATATTTAAGAAAATAAATTCTTGTTCCACTTTTTTAGGACATTCTGTATATATATTTATAAAATAACCTAACATTGAAATATGCAAATCCTAAACAAAAATTATGTAACTAATTTTAACCAAAGAATCATTCAATAGATGCGTGATGATTGGCAAAATCAATGTTAGAAAGTTCAATGCTCGACTTTTTATGAATGACAACATTTATGCCTGAATTTTAAAGAGAGTAAAAAATAAATTTCTGAAATTTAGTTGTTTGTTATTTCGAACGTCATCAAAATTCACCGAATAGTTTATGATAGAAAGTGAATATAAATCCTCATCACAAACAGTGGATTAAATAACTTGATGGATTCTTCTCTACGAAGGAATTTTCGAAAGCAATTGTCTACATTCATTCCGTATATTTTATTATGTAATTTGAAGAAGAAATATTCAAATTGTTATAGATGAAGAAATATATATATAACTAAATTTTGAAAGATAAAAGTTTAATTAAATGTCTATATCATACTAATAATGTCGGAATATGGATTTTTATTTAATGTAGTTCGACAATAGATGTGAATAAAATTATGTTATCTGAAACACAGTTTCATATCGCAGGTTAACAAGCAAATCCATCCAGTGGCGGATTTTTACAGTATAAGGCCACAGGTACAAAACTGTTTTGAGGCCCCTCCCTATACCCAAACTTGTAACTTAACCTTGCCTTTAGCATTGCGATGTACATTGAAGAGATTTTGAGGCCCCTCAGGAACTGAAGGCACGAGGCGAGGGCCTCTAGCACCTGTGCGGAAAACCGCCACTGACTCCATCTATCTAAAGTTTTTGAAATTTCAAGGAGGAAGAAAGTACACAATTTTTTTTCGCAACCAATAACGAATATTTCTTAATTTTGTTTTTACATGTGGTAGAAACATGACGTCTCATGTTTCTATCAGTTGTTAAAAAAAAAAAAAAATCGGAAATTGTTTATTGGTTGCGAAAAATTGAGTATTTTCTTCAAAATTTCGAAAGATCGTGATGGGTGGTGTTGCTAGAATTTGACTTGTTATATGCCTGAACAGAATATATTTTCCCACTGATCTGCATTTTAAAATTGACTTTTATGTAGGTAGTGACAATGAAAAAGATCTGTTTAAAACTTATTTTTTTTTTTAAACTGAAACTTCTCTATGGATGCTGAGCCAATTATTTCTCTCTGCAGGACTATCCTAGAAAGGGAGACACGCAACTTGCTATGCCCGCTGAACAACTTAACAAGCTCTCCAGCAAGAGTCTTCCACCGCTGGGAGATGCAGCAGTTGGGAAAGGAACTCAACCCACTTCACCTCCCACCTCTCATCCCCTGGCCTCTCAACAGGTAACGACGCTCACCAACACCAGTGCACCATCGCACCTCAACTACCAACGACCTGCCGTCACCTCTGCGTGCAGTTCGATTTCCTATGGTGGACTCTATCCACTTTATCCAGGAATCGCTGTGACATCACCCCAAGGAGATGGTGGCCAAGGATCTCTGATCGGCAAGGACCACGGAGATTCTTCCCATTTGGGTACCATGAACTCCAGAGTCGCAGGCGGACCACACGGAACTATCAGGGCAGAAGTGTCTTCTGTGAACAGCTTAAACACTACTACAAGGCGGGACATGCACGCGGCGACTGTAGCTGGTTAGTCGCCGGGTGTGTCTTGGGCAGCATCTAGTCTCCACTCTCAGCTGCCCACCAACTATCCAACTTCGGGTTTGGGTCCCAACCTGTCAGCCTCTATTACAGGTCCACTCCTGTCGTCCGATGTGATATTGTATTTTTGAATAAATATTATTATGACTTTAATAATTAATGCTCATGATCAATTGTTCAAAATTTAGATTGCTGTTGTCAGCATTAACTGTCACGAATTAAGGCAAATTGCATCAAGCAATTAATCACATCATTAATCCTGTACATTTGCGTTGTGTTTTATTTCTTATATATCCAAGGTTCTAAAAAAAATTTACCAGATTCATGAATACTTCTTAGTGATTTACCGCATTCATAAAAAAAATGACATACACAAGATTTGAGTTACTAAGGCTAACGTTTATTTAGTAGTTTGATTCAGAAATAAAATTAAACAATACATTCATGAAAATTCTTGACTATGCTGATAACACTATGCAAAGTTAAATTTTCAAAGTGAAGAGGGGGCCTCACCTCGATAAACACATTTCAATAGAAATAAAAACATCTCATCAAAACTCCAATACACAACAATACATGTAATATTCTTTACCCATACACTTGCTAAATAAAACCAGTCAATCAAAATCTATTTCTAAATTATTATTTCAATCAGAAAACAGTAAACAATCAAATTTAGATTTGGAAAATATGTAATTTCATTAACATTTTCAATCTTAGAAATCTTTCTCATATAATTACACACAATAGTTACCATAAAACTTTAGCTGTTAAGATATTTTTTTTACCAATTTTTTTAGAATTTAGCACCTAGGAAAAGCAATGATTCTTAAAGTTAATCTAACAGTTAGACTTTCTGAATATGTTCAGCAATCAAAACGTTGCAATTTAAATATAAAATCAAAGACTTTTAAAGTCAATCTATCAATAAGACCTTTAGAATGTGTGCAGCAATCAAAACATTGCAATTAAATTCAGTATTGAGTTATTCAGTATTAAAAGTATTACAATAAATCTTATAAATCCAACTACAATATTTAGAATTTCTTAAAAAAATTCATTGTTCAAATTTTTACACCATGATCATTTATGTTCAGATACTGGTCTTAAGAAAGAAACACATTCAAATGTTAAGTTTTAAGGTAAAATTCATATATGAAATTTCAGTAAAGAAGTACCACTTATCACAATTATTCAAATTAAAAATTTTGAATTAAGCAAAATAATAATGAATCCCGAAAATTTATCCCTAGTTTAAAACTTGCATACAAAAAAATAACGCAAAGGGTACTTATCTTGGCTGGGGTTAGGTAACACTCAGAGGTAACTGGAGGAGGACGTTGATTTATCATGGCTGCTGTTTTAACATATATGCAGGAAATGTTCAACATAGTTCGAAGTTTAGTTGACCACATCTAGTTGCCGAAGCACAAAACGTTCTTATTTATCGCCGCTGGAGCTTTAAGTTTTTTTTTATTTTCACTGGATAGTACATTTTTAGATGACCGCCTCTAGTGGTCGAAGCACAATGGGGAACTTCAGCATTTTTTAAAAACACGTGAAAGCCATTCGTATTTGTAGAAAAAATCATTCTAATTTCAAATATGCAAGTGAAATTTTACAGAAAAATTTATTTATTTAAATATTGAGAGCGAAAGATGCACTGAAATAGCAGGAATCATGATGAATCCCATTGGCCGAGTAGATTCTGACGTCGAGGGTGCCTTCCTTCGCATACTTCTCTTTTGCTAGTTCTGTATTCTGCTTTGAATCAAGGCGTTTGTACCAGCTAACATTTTAAAAGTGAAGTTTTTAGCTTTTCTACTATACAGTGTTCAATTTCACAATGGATATTGGTTTTGTACAAGCTAAATCGGATAATTTGAGACTCTTCCGCGAATCGTATCGTCAGCCCTTTATTTGAAAATGCCTTGAAAGAATGTGTATCTCTCTGAATGCAACAGATTTTCCAACAATCAGCACTCAAATGTGACACAGTATTCTGTAGTATTTTTATGGATCTCTTTGAAAGCGGAACAAAGCAAGCTACTCACTTTCTATCAGTAAAGTCCTGATCGCTTACTTATTTTATTACAAGGGAAGGAACACAAATGTTTTGTCAGTACATGTGTCTGTAATTATTCAGTTCCGACAAAGAAACTGGACACAAAACGCCGGTTCGTAAATTATCTCATAAGAAAAGTTGTTTTGATCTTCCCTTCAGTTACCGGAACAGGGCTCTATACAATACAGAAAAGGATTCGCCTTAGAAAAACGGATAGGTTTTCGAAACCATCAAGCAACAATAAATTGCAGAGGGGCCCTCGGGCATTTCGAGAAGACGCTGCGATTTCTGTTGCACAAGCAAGAACGAGAAGATAAGAACCTGATTTTGTATGATGTATTAAATTTCGTATGCCTACAGAAAAAAAGAAAAAAAAAACAGGAATTTATTTATTTCAGAAGTTCCGTTCAAAATAATTTCAGGTACGGCATTTTTTTAAAAACACACCTGTGCCTTTTAAAAATTAATTTTTTTATATAGTTTTATTCTACTACGCTTTATTTTACTATATAAATTATTTCCTTTGTACTATTATTAATTTTAAAATACTAGTTTATACTAATTAATATAAAATATGGTAAAAATAACTTATATAAAGAAATACACTAAAAAATTAAAAATGATAAAACTGTAACCACTTTCGTAAATTGCAAAAATAGAAAAGATACGAACAAAGTATCTGTAAGTAGTAAGCCTTCTTTACTGCAAAGTAAGTTTTTTTCATTATGTTAGTTAATTTTTGAATTATATAAAAAAAAACTATATAAATTTATAACAATATTCAAACCAGACCAAATGCGACTGATCTAGGAATTTAAGTGCTGCCATCAACAAACTCGAGATGCACGATGAGATAAATTTATCCCACCTTTTCTCAACTATAATAATTGATGAGCAAACTAACTTTTGAAGACTAATTTTTAAGATATTCTTGTTAATTTTCAATAGTACTGGTAATTTTTTAAAAAATATAAGAAACATTCGAATATCCATTGAAAAAATTTATCCTATAAATTAACATGAGCAAGTTTTTTTAAAAAAAAGATTCTTAAAGAAGGTGGGATCTTCTATATGTTTACCCTTTGAGGGGCAATGGCCTCTCAAAGGGTAAAAAAATAAATTCCATGTAATCAAATAGGAAAAAACTAATTAACTTGAGCTATTTGCTTTAAAATATCTTAATTTTTTTGCTGCTTTCGGTCTTTTCAGTGTTCGACACTGTCCCAAAATGACGTCCTTTGAGGTGCATCCTCCCACGTGGGAAGAGGAAAAAGTCACGTGGACTTAAATCGGGTGAATAAGGGGGCTGAGGAGCCACATGGATGTTTTTACTTGCCAAAAACTCATTAGTTGAAATCGATGTGTGACAAGATTCATTGTGGTGAAGCAGGACTACACGCGCATGACCCTATTTCTCAGTAATTCAAGTACCACTCGGTGAAATTGTTGGGTGGCCTTGAGGCACAAACTCTTTATGTACGATTCCCTGGCTATTCAAACGGCAAATCAGCATGCTTTCGATCCTCGACTGCTCACATTTGCTTTTTTAACCTGGGTGAGTTTGGAGTGTGGCATTCCTTGTTCTGGTGCTACATTTCGTATTCATACTGAAACACCCAAGTCTTGTCACAAGTGGATCCTTTTCAATCCACTCCAAGAATATACTGAGTGATCTTCAACTGTGATCGAACGGGATAGTATATCGAACATTTAAAATTGTAACCGACCAGTTGAAGGTGATTCCAGTAATCGCTTTCCAGCACTGCCATGGCGAGGGGTAGAAACATCAAATAAACCGGTGTTATATCCAGCGCTGTGCGGCTACCCAAGGCAATTACTTTGAAGGGGACAATGTACAGATGTAACTGTCATTGCCTAGTAAAATGATTTTTAAAAAAAATCAGTCTCATTACCTTATTTACACTCCTTGCAAGCTGTTTACATTTGCCTCGAGCTAGTTTGTGTAATAGTCCCGTCAATCAATACTGACTGCAATGTAATTTTCAAAAACAAAAAAAATATATTTTATATAATATATTAGATAATATAACATGAACTTTTAATTTAATTGTTATTTATTCACAATCAAATTGGATTGTCATACTATTTATGAAGTGTCGCTGATCGTTTTATGTAAAATTTTTGCCAAAAAGTGACTGATTTATATATTGAAACAAAAACTCCGAAGCTAAACTAAATCTAATTCTAAGGGTTCTTAGGAACGACACTGACACTCGTATAAACTATACAGTTGCATTTAAAAATAACATTTAATAAAAAAAACATTATAAATAACGATGGCCGTGAAATCGACCTGAAAACGAACTACATTTCTTCAACCCTATACCAAACAATACAAAACCGACGCTCCCAACCATAGTTCGAGATTAATTCTCATACAATCGAGGGCGCCCTCTTGTGATGAGGCAGACCATGGGTTTAACTCGAATAAATATTTTCCACATATATTTTAATATTTAGACAAGCTTTGATTTGAAACACTAAAGCGTTTGATTTTACACAGCATTTCTATGTAATTAACTATTTATACCCCCACGAAGAAAGTTTTAAAGATATTTTTGCTTTGAATTTTTATTGCTGAGTTTGAAATATGTTACTGTTACTGCAAAAATGCGTCTCCATTTTTATAATTTGATTAAAATAATGAAACTGGATCCTGTATGAAATTAAATTCAAATTGCATAATACTATAGAATTAAAATAGTCTTTTTGTTCATGAATTCTTCATGTTAAAGCTTTTATACTGCTTAGGTTGGAATGCTAACCCTTTGCTTATAGATAAATTCTAGAACATTAAACTGACAAGGAGTTTTAAATGTAAATAACTTTATGATCCTTGTTACACAATATCATGCTTTAACACTCTAACTCCTAAGCCGTCCGTAACCGGCCATGCAACTTCTATACTAGTGGGGCGGATTTCGGCCGGTTGCTGTTCCGAAAGGGGAAGGAGAATTCAGTTGGGTGAGTGGTGATTAAAGGGACCCTTAAGGGAGAGATAAGAGACGAAAGGCCTGCCATTCATATCTCCCACCACCAGTAGCGAGGAGAAAAAGGGGAACGGGGCGGACGAATCCATTCCACAGATCAATGTGTAAGCAAACCTCCGTATACAACTGTACTCAGATTTTGAGAACTCTTAGTACTCAGAGGGTTAAAGAGTAGCACACTTAGTATTTCGGCGACCTTTTTACTTTCTCGTATACGAAGTATACAAAGAGAAAGTATTGTAATCGTCAAAAAATTCGAACTCGAGATTTTGACGAATCTCCACGTTTTAGACCTCCCTGAGTCCGAAAAACACAATTTTGGAATTGTCTGTATGTCTGTGAACACGATAACTCGAAAATTATTAGAGCTACGGAGATGAAATTTGGTATGTGGTGTTTACACATAATTTGTAGGTTTCTATCAAATTTTGGACAAAATCCGTCAAACGGAAGTCTGTCTATCTGTATGTCCGAAGTCATGCGAACACTATAACTCAAAAACTTGAATAGCTAGATGGATAAAATTTGGTACACAGTTTTATCGTCATGAATGTAGGTCCGTATAAAATTTTGGGCCAAATCCGTCAAAGGGCTGATTGTCCGTCGGTCTGTATAATCGCATACTTGTAAAAATTATATCTCATAAGCCCTTTGACTTAGATAAATAAAACTTGGTATCACGTATGCTAACATTAATTATAGATCTGTGCCCAAATTTCGTTCAAATCGGTTAAAAAACAGGTGTTCAAATTGCATATTTAGTTCAAAACGCACATTGCAACTGTGTGTTGGCGAGAGTCAGTATAGTTGGCTTTTGAGCTTGGCGGTCTACGAAGGAAATTGTAGCTTCGGACGCGCTTCGGAAATTATGGCAACCCCCTGAACCCGACTGACATTCTCCAGATGGAAGGTATGGTGAAGTCTTTCGTGTTATTTGTATTAAGATTTCGTTCTCAAAAACTTTAAATAAAGTTGTGATACCTCAGCGCGCTTAAAAATCGAGAACTTACGCAATTTTTTTAATTGTTATCATTTTCCTTTTACACATAATCATAAAAATGGGCGCAGGTCATTTTAAAATTATAATGACTCAGAGTTTAGGAAGCAGACGGGACAAATAGTATAGTTTTGTTAGAGGGAAAATGACACCTTTTTGGGAAGTATACGAAAAAGTTTAGGGGAGACCACTCACGCTGGTTTCTCGGACTTTCAAAAACGATTTCGTCTTTTGGTCGATGGAACCGGCTTTTTCGCCGCGAAATGTGATGTCGAGTTTTTATCCTTGTGTTGAAAAGCACTCGCTATAGGTTGTAACCGGCACGATACCCTGAAAATCATCACATTCCACGGTGAGAAAACCGGTTCCATCGACCAAAAGACGAAATCGTTTTTGATAGTCGCTTTAGAGGAAGTATGATAACCACCAATATAAATGTTCACGCGATGACATTTCCATCAAAATCTAGATCAATGTCCAAGGAGCCAACTCTGGAGATGTTCATAGTACAGTAGAGTCTCTATAATTCGAGGTGGACGGGACCGGGCCTACCTCGAATTATCGAAATCATAAAATTTAATAAATAAATAAATGGAAATAAAAGCAATTTTTAAATTTCAGTGTAGTATATTTAAGTGAAAAATGTACTTGCATATTATTGCATTACTGCTGATAGCAACAGGTTAATTATATCTTAAAATAATTGTCAATTGTTTTATGTCTAAACACATTGCTCCTATATATCGATCTTATATATATCCCGTTTTCTTCGGGAGGGGGCATTTCTGCAGGTGGCTTCGGGGTGCGCAGTGGGCATATGACCCGTCGAACAACAATAAAAACCAGATGCAGTAATTCTTTCACGTGTTGTCTATGTCATTATTTGGGAGCTAAACTGATTTTTTTCACTAACTCGGATTTATGGAAAACTCGAACAATCAAGACTCTACTGTACTTTATATATTGTGTACGGTTTAAGTTAAGTATAAATTTATGTGTGTGTGTGTATCCGTATACGTGTGAATCTTTGAAGCCCGAGTTGTCCAAAGTAGGATCTCTTAAATGTGTACATGCCTATCATCATGATTCAAATTTTTTTAATCGTCATCAGCTACGAATTTCAAGTGGAGAAAAAATAAAGACCTCGCCTGGCATAACTGCATGTCAGCTCCAAATTCTGCACAGAACTCATGAACTTTTACCAATGTGCACAAAACATTAGGTGTTTATGGATATTGTTCATTGATGGATTGAAATTATTTGCATACCAGAAGAAGCCTGAAATGATTGTGTTTTTTCTTCTATTATTTATCGAAGAAAAATAAAATTTACTGAGTTGCTGAATTCTTGAAGATCTTTCTATTTTTTAGAAATTTTTAGGAAAACAATTTCAGTACTTAAAAATTTATTTTGAAATTTATTAAAATTCTTAATAACCCCATTTGAAAAAAAGCTTTCTTACGGGTTGCTAAAGCACTATTTTTTATGCATTGCCTTATACTTTTTAAATTAATTTTTGTATTTGTGAATATTCCAAAAAATTCAGGATATTAGTCAAATTTCTTAAAATATAATTGCACAATATAAATTATTCCGAAATATTCAAATAATCAAAAATGTTGAAAATTTAAGATGTAAAATTGTTTTTTTCAAATGAGTAAATTAATTTATAATTTTTTTTTTTTTTACAATTTCTGGAAGTTTATAGATCGTTAATGTTAATACTTAATTAATCGTTAATTGATGCAAAATTGTTTAAATTAAAAATCAAATTTGTATGATGAAAAATTTAGAAGGCAAAATATCAAGTTAATACTATGTGAGAATAAAATTTGTTGTAATAATTTGATGTATATCCCAGAATACGGCGGAAAAAGAATACCTTTGAGACCAAATCGAGTATAAGAATTTGAGACGTGCACCCTCTGATATTGGGAAATAGAATTGTTTTGCAATATTGTCTCAACGGTGTGTGGCGATATTAGTAGTGATTTTTCTAAACACATCCTTTGAGTAGCATCGTCTACTTTAAAGAAATGTCGTTTGGCAATTTTATTGCCAATTACGTATCCCAAACGTTTCTAGAAATTCCGCTTTTCAGAAAGAACACGTCTCATTTTTGTTCCTAGGCCATTTTGGCCATCAAATTTGTAAAGTGTGCTTGGTATCGTATGTACCGTTGAAGAAACAGAGGTCTGAAGTGCTAAAGTTTTTAAAATACAGTAAAGCATCGTTTATACGTGTTTGAAGGGATTGCCGTAAAACGACGTATAAATAAAAAGACGCATAATCCAAATTTTAATTAATAAATTTTATTATTAGAAATTTAGTTCTATGAATGCAAATTCATTTAAAAGAATCAATTTTAAAGTTTTTAAAGATAGTGCTAATATAATACTGCGAATTATGGAGATC
>BGPR01007319.1:55841-71793 GCA_013235015.1 Araneus ventricosus | reverse complement strand
AAACAAACCGATCGTTGCCATCGGCAAAGAGAGACGGTTCCCACTTATATCCTTACACCCCCCTTAACTTCTAAACGGTGACAGCTTAGGCCATAAAGTTGGTGTCTAGGTATAATAAAAAGGCTATGCGCTACTCGATGAGATAACTTACAACGCCATCTATCGGCAAATTTTGGAATTAGCGGTCCTATCTCGTAAACGGTGAAAGATACGAGAAAAAATCCAATTAGAAATATGTAGAGCACTCTCGATTTAGTACGAAAAGATACCTTGTGCACATTAATACTCAAAACAGAATGCAAAAAATGAACATTTATTTGGTCCCGATTTCGAAAATTGTCATATCATAAAGAGTGGAAGAAAGAAACTGAGACACGTCCCTGTCTTCTGGATCATTTATTTATATTGCTTTAAATGCTCTCCGTTAGCCACTATACACATTTGCCCTCTGAACTGGATTTCTCGCTCCACATTGTGCAACATGGCAGGTGTTACGGAGGCACAAGCATCAGTAATGCGTCGTCGAAGATCCTGCAATGTTGGAGGAGGGGTCGCATATACATTTTCTTATATGTGTTCCCATAAGAAGTCCAATAGGGTCAAGTCAGGTGAGTGTGGGGGCCAGTCTACTAATTAATCTACGAAATGTTTAAAATCGCAATCAAACAAATGTTCATTCATGTTTTTTCATTCTGTTTTAAGTATTAATGTGCGCAAGGTATCTTTTCGTATTAAATCGAGAGTACTCTACAACTTTCTAATTGACTTTTTTCTCGTATCTTTCACTGTTTACGAGATAGGGCAACTAATTCCAAAATTTGCCGATAGATGGCGTTGTAATCGTCTCCGGGACCAGGGGCGAGATGTCCCGTTATCAAGAAGAAGAAGATGGCGGTGTAAGTTGTCTCATCGAGTAGCGCATAGCCTTTTTACTATACCTAGACACCAACTTTATGGCTTAAGCTGTCACCGTTTAGAAGTTACGGGGAGTGTAACTGATATAAGTGAGAACCCTGTATAGATGGTTATTAGGGATGTAACGAATAGTGATTTGGCCAAATACCAAATTTTAAATGAAAAAAATTAAGTTTCAATAAAATTGATCTTTTATTTTTTTTTTGTATATTTAAAAAAATTTTAATACCTTTATGTATATTTGTAATATTTTAAATACTTTAATTACAATAAGAAATGAGAAACCCTCATCATTTTGGTATAACTTCAAAGAAATAAAAGTCATCATTGCAGAACATGACAATGACAAACACAAAAGAAAATTGAATGGATAGATTAAAATTACTAGAAATGAATTCCTATTTTTATAAAGAACTTCTATTAGGTAGGATGGAGTGTTCATTTGATTGCGGGAAAATTTCCGAGGTTCGTAAATTTAGCAAGTTAATACCTTTCAGCAGTTGCAAGCATTATATAGTGATGGTTTATTTCTGAAGTTGGTAATATATATGAAACCATATAGAATAGACTTGTATAAATGATATAAAACATTATTCAATACACCTATGTGCTATGCAACTTAAAATTGGATAAATGTTAGATTTTTTTTTTTTTATAATAAATGTACCAGAATATTATTCTGCTAAATAGCTGTTTAGCATTTGGCCATACCAAATATTCGGGAAGGGGCCAAATAGGCCTCATACTGAATATTCGTTATATCCCTAGTTGGTATTATTTGTGTATGAAACTAAACGGAGCAGACTTCCTCTGGAAAATACTAAAAAATTAATAGTCTTTCACCATAATTTTCAGGCTTTGCAATGATAAATCATGTGTAACTTTATTAAATACACTTATGCAACTTAAAATTGGGTAAATGTTAAGGAGATTTTTTTTTTGGTAATAAATGTCGAGAAATGTAATTCTGTAATATTCTTTGTTAAATGTTATTTAAAAGCGCATTTAAAAAAATTATTATCCTGAACATATTCGGCCGAATATCTGCTTAGTATTCGGCCAGCCGAATAAGTCGAGTACCGAATAGTTGCGGAATATTCGTTACATTACTAGTGGTTATGAAAATTTTGTATGTGGCATTTTTGTTTTCGAAGTTAGAATTAGTATATTTATATCTCGTTTTGAAGCTGCCTAATGCAATTTTGAGACATATCTCAAAACCGTGGTTGGATGACATCCCACTTTCTAAACTTCAACACCCAACCAACGTTCTGCACATGACATCATATTTAATGTGTCCCAAGACCACATGCACGGTGGATCTTCAGTGGATTTGAATCTCGAACGCGCAATCCTTCCTTCAGGCCACCACAACGAGAAATAAGCTGGCAGAAATTGACATATTATCAATGAAACTCGTCCTGCTTCGCGGTTAAACTACTTTTATGCTATTTTAGCAGGAAGTGATGCATCCTAGATAATCATCGTTGAGACATGATTTAACACAACGGGTCAATCAAATCCATCCTGTTTTTTGAATAAGAGGTAATTTTGTATGTTAAAAGAAATGTTTTTTTCTGAACTAACCGAAAGTAATTTTTGTGGTGATAATCTATTTAAATCCACTTCGGTACTTATCCCCCCCCCCGGGGGGGGGGGGGGGGGGGGGGGGGGGTAGTAAAGTGATTTCTTATCGGAATTTACTTTTTGTATTCTTATTTGATTTTTTTAAAGACGCTGTCTCCCTTTTCACGATGGAAAACCCATTGAGGAAACTTTTGCTGCTGAACTGCTGATTCACTCAGTTTAGTACTTTACTGAAATTGACATAGAGTTGGATACTACAACGAAAATTGATCTCTGAAGTGCTTTTGACGCGTCAGACTTGGATCATCGTATTTTCGAATGTTGGAGAGTAGTGTGTGTTAAATGCACTTGGCGTCTATAATAGAAACATTTTTGTCTGCTGTCTATTTTATTTGGCACACATTTTATCTCCTGACTGGCATTTTTTGTAGTATCAGCAAAAAGCAACGACTCAAGTCGATGCCAACATGGTGCCAAACGCATTTATCTGTTAAATTTTGAATATATAAATGTGGTCAGTGGCGGATTTTGATCATATGAGGCCACAGGCGCAAAATTATTTTTAGGCTCCTCCCTCTAAATAATATCGTAAATTCGCCTTCGGCTTAGCGCTGCGTTGTACGTCTAATATATTTTGAGGCCCCCCAGAGTCTCGAGACCCGAGGCAAGCTCCTCTAGCTTCTGTGCAAGAAACCGCCAGTGAATGGTGCCACCAAACTTAAAATTGTTATTTCAAGTTTAAGGGAATAAGTCGTATGTGGTGTTTCAAACTTGAAAAATTGTTATAATTATTGGAAAACCGTACACTTGCAAAATGAAATTATTCTCGCGACTTCTTATGAAATTCATCATTTGGTAAGGCAGAGTCGCCGAATTTAACCGGCTGCGCTTAGATTGGACCGGTATGATAAGTTCAATTCTATTAAATACTAGCCGTTGTACCCGCGGCTCCGCACACGTTTACAGGGTGCGTAGCGTCGTGAAAAGTGGTTAAAAAGTGCTTGAATTTGAAAACCATTTTTAAGCACCTTAAAAATGCTTGGTTTTGAAAAAAGGTCCTGAAAAAGTGCTTAATTTTCATTTAATTTTCATGATAGTTTGCATTATAATTTTTATTTTTTTGTAAAACAAAAAGACAGCCTTTATTTTACAATAAAAAGACGTTGTGCAAATACAGAAATAAATATTAAAAAAAATTATATATTTAAAACTAAAAATATCTAAACTAAATTTTTCAATAAAAACTGCAGTATTATAAAACAGAAAACATCATATGCTTAAGAAAATACGTGGGTCTACGTATGCATGCATGTACAAAGGTGCTTAATTTTTTTGGCTAAAGTGCTTAAAAAGTTCTTAAAAGTGCTTAATTTTTGGAGCAATTTTTTACTACTCACCCTGGTTTATCTGTTCTATACATATGAAAGAAAAAGAAAAACGCATATGCTTTTATATCGCATAGTTCTCGAGTTTTAATATACAACCCCTGTTTTAGTACCCTCAATCCTAACTAATAATAACTAATTAATTACTAGTTTAAAGGTTTCGAATAAACGACATTTTTTATCTCACCGTTTGGAGCGTATATGTAAAGATTGCTTGGAGTTTTCATTCCAGAACATGCCATGGGAGAAACAAACATGATAGCGGTAGATTTATTTGGAATCGCACGCTCATTCGAATTGATAAGTTTGCAATTTTTTGGACAATCGCCTTATCAGACCTATCGCTTGTATTGCATATAGGATTATCAGTGTGAGCAAAACCAGAGATAACTGTAACGGAGAATGTGCTATGCGGTCACCATCCAAAAGTCTGATAGCTATTCTTGATGCAGCAAGGGCAAGAGCTATATGACATTTAGATTGGATTTCAGTAATATCAAATTAATTTAAAAAATGTTGTTTCAGTTCCACATGAGACTTCAAGTAAGAGAGATTCATCGTTTTCTTCAGCAAATTCCCCATTACGTTATGCGCTGTTGGCTGATCTCTCTCTTGTTAGTCAAGGTTTATTTGTTCCCACCATATCTTGGAAAATATTCACATCGTAGTTTGTTATAGGTTACAAATCTCTGTTCAAAGCATCATGTGTAGACTTGTAGGCATGGTTAATACACGTTATAACAATTTTTCCCATTAATTAATAAGCCTCTTGATATCAACTGCTACTAAAAACTAACAATTACAAAATTTATTAACGCTCAAATAATATTCACTACATAGATGCAACGTGCTCATGATGGAATGCCAACGTAAATAATTTTGGAAAATATTTTCGGTTTAGTTTATATTTTTGTGAAAATATATAAAACTTGTTGGTTCAAATTTTGTTATCCGCATTCACATCTTACTATATTAAAAGCCTTGATATCCAAATGATATGTCAGTAGTGGGTAACAGGGAAAATAATATTTCTGAATTCTAGGTACTACAAAGGTAAAAATAAACCAAAGATTTGTTGTTAGGAAATGTAAATTTAAAAGGAAATGAAAGTGGAATTGTCCAAAGAAAGAAAATTAATTTTAAAATGACCAAAACGTGAACGTGTGAACGATTACAAAATGAAATAGGTTTAAAATGACAACAAACAAAAACGTTATAAATTGTTTCTAAAATAATTTTGAAAAGCGATTACAAATCAAAGAAAAAGAAGTATGGAAGTGTCACAAGTGTCGCTGAGAAGCTAATTCCTAGTGCTTTTAAGATGGTTCAAAAATAATTTTTGTGTGGTGATATGTTCTGAAGTTACTGCGGAAAAACATTAACAATTTCCCTTTTTACTCCTGCTTGCAACTTTTTAACAGAGTAGTTAATTCTTCGAGGTGCGAAGAAACATGTGCGAAATTTTTTTTTCTAAACAGATATTGCATGCTTTAGATATAGATTCACAACATAATATTTGGATTTTGAGCACTAATGATATGATAGTAATAGAGAAAAATAGCGCCTGAAATATAGATGTTTAGAAGGTAAAAAACACAGGCCACAAACCTGTAGTTAAAAAAATGCAAAGCTTTCCTTTTTTGCCCGTTGGTAGGTTTTAAAAAGTATAATTTTGAAGGTTGTGCAAGAAAATAGACAATGCAATAAAAACTTATAAATTATCTATATTCTTATTTAATGAGATAAAGCAAAAAAAAAAAAAAAAATCCTCAGTCATTTAAAAGGCAGATAAGCATTAAAAGTTCTAAAGTCTGAGACAAAATTAAGGAATACTATAGAAGAAGTTGCAATGATTTTAAAAAGCAGTGTTTAAATGCATATTAAAAGCTGCGAAATTCTGCGTGCGAAAGTGAAAACGTCTAAAGAAAGCAATTTAACATTGGCAAAAGCACGCGAGTGGAGGATATGATTAGGTTTAAGATTGCAACAAAGGAAAGAATTCTTACAAATTATGTTTAATTTTTAAAATTGATTGTAAATGAGAAAAAAAAAAGTCTTACAGAAATGGTACGGGTGTCACTGAAAATCTAATTTTTTA
Source organism: Araneus ventricosus (assembly GCA_013235015.1). Taxonomy (NCBI): domain Eukaryota; kingdom Metazoa; phylum Arthropoda; class Arachnida; order Araneae; family Araneidae; genus Araneus; species Araneus ventricosus. The sequence continues at coordinate 65,808 of BGPR01007319.1, read as the reverse complement.
AAAATTTTAAGAGGGTGTAAAAATAGTTTCTGTGCGATGATATGTTTCAAAGTTATGGCAGAAAAACGTTAAACCTTTTAACCCCCCCCCCCTTTCATCCCTTTAAGGTGGAGTTAGAAACTTTTTAATTGCGTAGTTAATCCTTGTAGGTGCAAAGGAACATGTGTGCCGAATTTCGTTTTAATTCGTCAAGGGCGTTGAATTGTATAAGGTTCAAACAGACATTGAATTTTACATATATAGATTTGGACCGTAAAATAGGTAAATTATGTTGTAACGATGTAAATGGGATGTATGAAATCATTTTTAAGAGAAGTGCTACGTGTCACAGTTAGAGAACAAGCGTTTCAATTCAGGTATCATCAATTAATTATTTTAACAAAAGACAAAAAGCCTTTGGGCTGTTTTAAAGTAAGTAAGAAAATATGTTATTATATCTTCAGGTAGGAAATTTGTTTGGCTATAATTTTTCTGTAATAATTTTATTAAAATAGTTTTAAAATAAGGTTAGGGAAATTTTGTTGTTGTTGTTCCAAAGTAGCCTAGATTGGATCTAAACTACAGGAATAGTTCCGAAAGGCAGCATCACCACTAGTAGTCGTCATAAATTGGAACTGGAAGCCAAAGCAAAAGATCAAAAGAACTCCAAAGCCATCAAATGCTGGATCAAAAAGAACAAAAACTGTGTTTGCATAATTCTGTAAAATTTCTGATGAACCAAAGGGAGAAGAGGAATGTGATACAGTGCATGAAATGTCATACTTGGGTTTGTGCATTGTATGCTTGAGTGAATTTGAGAATAAAAAAATATTTTTGCTTTGCAAATTGCTAGTTCAGTCTGGGCAACCTGTTTCCTGATTGGACCAATGACGCAAGTTTTAAACTTTTTTTTCTCCTACTATAAAGTGTATTTCATAAAAAAAAAAAAATTACATTGTTTTAAAGATAAATGAACAACAAAACAAAAAAAACTAGATTTTCATTAAAATTACTTCTCTATAACTGTACATTAAAAAAGGCCCAGGTGGTCCAAATTCGGCTCTCTCCCCTATATTTATATTTCACTCTTCAAAGTATCGAAAGTTAGTCGAGAAACTAGTCTCGAAATTGTAATCCTTATAAATTGAATATTATTTTAATGTAGAATAGAATCTGTATTAATTTGAAAATTATAGATGGTTGGTTAGGAGAAACATTGAATAATGAATTTAGACAGGAGTCTCATGGTGTATTTAAAAATGTTTCGTACATAAGTACAAGACTCGTGTAAGATTTAAAGTAAACATTTTCGGGCTTTCATGTTTAACGAAGATGAGGATTATTTCTTTAAACCTAGCGGGAAGGTAATGGGTTAGAATTTCATCAAAACTTGATGTGCAAAATTAAAAAATTGCATAAAGCTCCAAATGGGTGAAAAAGTCTATAAATTGGAGTTGAGGGATTTTGTTATTTTACGTAAATGGAGACAATTAACGAAACGTAACTGAGCATTTTTGTCTATACCTAAGTGTATAATACCCTATGCTGTGGGTTAGATCTTTTTTTGCTTCTGCGAGATGCACAAGAGATTCGAAAATTAAATTGGCCTGGCGCATTTGACTGCCCATGAATTGGCATCTTAAAAAAAATATTGTTTGGTTGTGGGTATATTTTCTTTTTTTATATTAGTATGCTTTGTTTAAAATTTCTTTTTTCGAAATGGTACTTTTATAATCATTCAAGTAATGTATAACCCTTCATGCTGCAAAATCGTGAGACGGAAAAATAACAAATCAGCTTCAAAAAATATAATAAAGCTTCAACAAATGGAAATTAAGATTTGCGATCCTTTTAATAATATCTATAATTTGCTCAGTCAAGTGGATTTATTGGCCTTGAATTTTAAAGGGAAGAAGTTTTTATACAAATTTATTTATGGATTCTTCTCCTCTTTGCCTTATGCTTCATTTGCGTGCGAATTTCTTTTCCTCGAAGTGTTGTGTTGACTTCATAATGGCGAGGACGTAATTTTTCAAAAAGGAGATAAAAAGAGGGGGGGGGGGGACAAAAAAAAAAAGAGAACACTGTGTCATAGAATACAAAAAAAAATGCATTTATCTCTACTTTAAATCAATACGCGACTTGTTTACAAACAAATCTCCAAAAATGTAAGGAAAGAAAATTGTCTAGAACATTTATTTCGATGGAGTTAATCTGATATAAATCTGCTTAAGGTGACTTTCATTTTTCAGTCTTTATGGAGAAATGATAAAATTGTTACAATAAAACCATTAACGAGAGTTCTTATACTGGAACCATGTACCAAATTTTCTTTTTGATTTATTTTTCAAATGCATTTTTAGATTTATTAAAAACGTCTTCAAAGTATTTGATTGTGAAGTTTAATTTTTATTGATTCGAAGACAAAGTAGTTGTGTTTAACCTTTATTTACTTTTTTGAACAAAAAACCAAATTTGAAACCTGAATGTGATAGTTTCAAAAAGGAATAATTAGCCTATTTGTAATAGTATCTCGTAACCAAGAAAACAAGTTTTTAACATTTGTAAAAAATGAGGGTGATACACAGTGCTGTTCAAAATTATTAGAACTGACTGTTAAAATTTCATCTTTGTTCATAAAATTTTAAAAACTTGATAATTTGCTATTTTGTTTTGATTTTCTAGTACCTTATTCATTCCCCATAAATGCATATAAGTTTTAATTATTTCATGCAATATCATTACTTCCTAGAAAGAAGTATTGTTTTAGAAACTATATTCTAGCTGTTCAAAATTATTCGAACGACAGATGACGAAGGTTTAGTAAATTTTAATAGCTTTAACAGATTAATTTATTTGGTAACCTAATTTTTTAGTCTATGAAACAGTTAAGTCAACAGCAATGCCCAAAAGCTAAAAGGTTTCTTTTGATTTTCACCACCGCAACAATGAAGATCGAAAGGATTGGGTATCGTATAAAAACCTAGGAAAAAGAATCAAATTCCCGATGTTGGGTATCTACTACTTGTACAAGAAGTATGAGACGACAGGATCCATCGAAAACGAGAGAGGGCGGGATTGAAAACAAGTATAAGAGAAGACTATGAATGTAAGATTTGCATAGAAAAATAACGATATATCTTTAAGAGAGATCGTAAAAAGCTTGAAATTGAATGTATCAGCTCTAACAGTTCGCTTTATAATCAAAAACTCAGGGTTGATAATCTATATCCAAAGAAAAGACCATACAATCTTTTTAAAAAAACATGGCAATGCGCTTTACCTTTGCAAAAGAGCATATTTTGAAGGTTTTATAATTCTGAGCCAGTGTTTTATGATCATACAAAAGCAAATATGATCTTTTTGGATTAAAAAAAAAAGTAAAAGAGTGTGGGAACGATCAGATGAGTCTCTTAAAATGATGAATATCCTAAGGCGGAATTGTGATGATGTGATTTGTTTCCCTCTAAATGTGTTGGTGAAATTCTAAAGATCAATGGTAAAATGACTGCAAGTATGTACGTCGATATCATGTCCGAAAATCTGAAGAAATCCATCAGAAATTTGAGTGTGGGTCGACGGTTTATCTTTCAACGAGATAAAAACTCGCGTCAAAGATTTCCAGAGATTATTTCTCAAAAAAAAAAAAACAAGATTAAGATACTGAAGAGGCCACTACAAAGCCCAGACCGTAATCCCATGTATTATCTATGGTCAGTTTTGAATCGGAATTCCCTTTTGAAGAAAGAAGAAATAAAAATCAATTTTTTGAGAAGATCAAAGATGAAGGGCGCAGTATCAACCAGGAGACAACGCAGAAACTGGTTGATAGTCTGAATCAAAGATTGAAAGCAGTGATTGAGGCCAAAGAAGTCCAATATAAGCATTAAACACCGATATTTTATTTTTAAGAATGGTTGTTATTTTTTCGTTGTAAGCTTTTGACCGTTCAAATAATTTTGAACAACACATACTTTAGAGATATATGAAAACGTTCCAATTCTGACTTTCTTTTAGATAAAATTTAAGTTATTTGAAGTTTTTTTTTTTTCTCTAATGAATACGATTGGATCTATATATATAAAAGAGGAAAATATGCGCGTTTGTTTGTTCGTTTTTTGGTTCTTTATGCACATCCACGCCGTTGGACTTATGACTACCAAATTTGGCACAGTGATGGATTAGCACAAAAGGAGCTAACGCCATAAAAATTATTTTAAAATTTAAATTAGATTTTTATTTATTTAATTAATTAATGGAAATTAAGTTATTTTTAGACGTTTTTCACCAATAACTCCTGAAATACTTGTGGTACGAAAATTACTTTTACATCACCTTAAAAAGCAAAAATTATCTTTTTAATGATACCAATTTAATCGTTGTACAATTTTTTCTCTAACTGTAATTAACGTTTTAGAATTCATTTTAAACTCAAATTGCAACAATGCTTTTATTGTTATAAAATAAAATTCTAACTAATATATTGTTTCATCAAATCTTTTATTCACGTGTTTTTACCACAGTTAAAGCTTAGAAAATATTCCTTTTTTCTTTTGTCAAGGTAGACTTCTTACTTCCGCTGTTATTTTGTAGCTTTTAATATGCACTAAAATATCCAGTGACGTTAATTTAGTTACTACGCTATGTGACTTTCAGCTTGATTTTATTTATAGTATTAATAGATAGTATTTATATTCATTTTTTATTCCTCTGAGTAAGGTTAAAAGTATTATTTTTGTTCGAGCATTCCTCTTCAGCGAAATTCTTTCGAGTGAGAATTGTTCTCGAGCGATTTTGACTTTCTTTATCTGATTTATAAAACATTTTATTTAGAAGCTTCGCAGTAACCAAGTTATACAGTATAAGTGTATATGTTCAATGTATTAGCTATTGAACTATATATTGTTTAAAATAAACATTCTTATTCGAATTTTCTCGCATTTTCATTCAAACCATACTGTATAAGACATTTTACTATTTTATACATAAGGTGAGAAAAAGGCTATATTTGAAAGTTTTAATTCAACAAGAAAGGATTCAAAGAAGATTTACGTTTGTTGGAGAAAGTTAGTGACAATATTTGTAGGGAGGGAAAAAAAAAAAAAAAAACAGGAGGCCGGTATATGAAAAAATATGGATCCCGAGCAATGCCGGGTTTTCAGCTAGTTTGAAATTTAAATAAATGAATTTATTTTCTATAATAAAAAGTGTAAAATTTTCTGTACCGTTCTAACAATTTTGAACAGCACTGTATATTTGTTATATTTTCATTAACGCGTCTTGGCATGTATAAAAACCCTGTTTGCTGACGGTCCCGACAGAGGCGTACAAAACCTCATTTTTCCTATTTATAAACATTTTCAGCATTGAACAGTTGATTGATTCTGAGCTGTAGCGAGACACAACTCAAAGAACTCTTTTTGACTTTTCCTGGAGAGGCAACAAGCTTTTATAATCAAATACCGGTTATGGGATATGATTAATAAACGAATTTTATCTTTAGTTACAACAATTGTTTTACTCTCAGTGAAGAAAAATCGTCATATGTAGCCAAAAAATGTTATAGAAGTTTTTTGAAATGCATCACTAATAATAAATATAGTAAATAGTATATGCCGGGGATTCTACAACTGTATGGCCCCAGTTGAAGAACCGCTTTTGCTTGTAGGTTACTTAATACTATACTTTAATAATACTCCTTTTTTATACCTTTTATTTCATAATGAACAAATTAATATACATATATAGTAAAATCTACTTGCACTTTACTTCAAATTTCTTTTGAATTTTACTTTGGATCTGCGTAGTCTTAGTTCATCAGTTCGGAGTTACCAACTCAGAAAATACCCAGATTTGCTACATATGTCATATTTTATGTTATGCATCTTTGAAATCTAGAAAGATACTACTCTTTAAAACTTGTATCTGGGAGGGGTAAGTGGTTCAGCAGCAATTTTGGATGCTCGTGCGGAAAACAGTGCAATAATTGCTTAAAGTAAGTCGGATTTCAGTTACTTTACATCAGACACATCATCTTACGCAACAAAATATATATAAAAGTGAAAAGTTGATCGTTCGATTATTTTATTTTTGCTGCCCAGATCTTATTTCAATCGGTCAATAGTGTGCATTAGTTCCCGGTATTCCCTTGTCTGTATCCATAAGCATGGTATCTTTTGTCATTGTTGCCTAACTTCTCTGATGAAGCAGTTTTATTGATATTCTAAGGCAATTTTTCATTGGAGGAAAAGTTTTAATCCCAAGGAAAAAAAGATAGTGTATAATTTTCTGCCTGAATGCAAAGCAGTATCCAGCATTGTTAAAATTCACGTACAATTATCATTTTCTTTCCTTCTTAGAATCCATTGTATTATAGCATGCTTATGATGATAATGTATAGTCTGTGGGAGAATTCTCGGCGATACCTTATCGGAATAAAAAAAAATTCTGGTATTGTATAGCGACGTTGCAAAATAAGTTTTTAAAGAAACAGATTTCCAGTTCTTGAATAGTTTCTTTGTTCAATAATAATTTCTATTTAAGATGAACGTTATTTTATTTAAATCCTATTATTCTGCTCCTCTTCATCGATTTTATTGCTTTTTTGCACATGACCAGTTCTTTTTATTATTATCTCTACTAACACGTTAACCGTCACGACTCACGTCTGAGATTCGAACCATCTATATAATTAGATGATTCCTTCTCTGCTATCTCTTAACTGGAGGAGAGGGTCATCTGATAGGTGATACGATTCATAGGTATGAATCGTATTTGATCGCCGTGTGAATCGTATTTGATTCATATGGCGATCAACGTGCTAATAATAAAAGCGATTGTTTGTCTGTTGGCGCTCAAGAGGACAGACTTAGAGCCACCAAATTTGATTTGATATAATTTGAATGATGAGAATGTGCACTTCGAAACATTTAAATTTTAATTAGAAATTTAATTAAAAATGAAGTAAAATTTAGCGTTTTTCGTCTACAAGTTCTGAAAATATTATCACACAAAAATGATTTTTGCACCAGCTTAAAATTCAAAATATTATCTTTTTAGTGATGCCAATTTAGTAGTCTTAGGTGGTTTTCCCTAATTTTAATAAATTATCAAAAATATTTTTAAGCATAATTTACAGCAATAGTTTTTATTTTTTCAATGAAATTCAAATCGTTTTCATTGCTTATACAAATATTTAATTGCATGTTTCTCTTCCGTTGTTGAAAATTAAGGTAATATCCTAATGGATTTTACTCCCTTTTTTATTTTATGAATTTTTCTGTGAAATCTGTAAACAAAGTCCTCTAAAATTTTAAGCGTATTAGGAAATATATCCAGTTAGCTCAAAGATTATGGTTGATGTTGCTAATCTTTCATTTCTTTTATCGGTATGTTTTAATCCAGCTGACATGCTGCTGGACGTAAAATGTTCTGCGCCATTTTAAAGATGAAATTAAATGTATATTTTGCATGAAGAATACGAAAGTGAAGTTAGCACCGACAACGTACAATTAGATGTTACGGACAGTTTGTTACTTGACTTCCTTAGAGACGCTCATGTAGACAATGTAGCTCATGTAGACATGAACAGAACAGGTGCAGTGCTACTAGTAAAGCACATAATAAATGTCTATCACAATTTAAAGTTTAAAATTACTTTGTTAAAAGAACCATGAATATCAAATTATGGGTAAGAGCCTTATTTGAAATTAAACAAAATCAGTATTTCCACTTAACAAATTGGTCCCCTAAAGCTGCTAGTTTTACATAAAAGATGCCAGCGAAACTCATGAGAAGAAAACTTAAGGCATCCGAGTTGGCATTTTATGTTTGAAGAGAGGATATTCTGTTTCATTTGTTTGTTTGCTTGGGAGAGGCGGAAATTCCCCGGGAACGTCGCAAAAGGAACTACAGTATCTTCAATTTGAAATGTTTCTTAAAAAATGGCGTGAAATTTTTTATTTAATCGAACGAACTCATTGAAAATGTCGACGTTAATAATAAGACTAAGAAAATCAAAAATAGTATATAATCTGATTCAGTTAATTTTTTCCCAAATTTTTCAATTAAAAAAAAAGCTCATATTTTCTCTCTTGATCCCGCATTTAACTACATTTAAAACACTTATTGGCGTCGCAGTACGGATCTTTTTTTTTTTTTTTCATGTTCTGCTTTTCAATTGGATCTGTCAAAGATTTTTTTCCACATAAATATTCGCATCGTTACATTTTCTCTACCATTTCACGGGTTTCTAAAATACCAGTGGTAATCTGCAATTTAGAAATTACCCTCTCAACAGAAATGAATAATTTTCTAGACTCCAGCCACGTGACCTTTAATTTGCTGTTTAATACGGTGAACCCTCTCTAGCGGCATACCCTCCGTTCCGAAAAAATTGGCGCTCTGAAGGGTTTCGTTACAAGATAATTACTATAATAATAACAAACAAGTCTGACGCATATTTCTTATTTAAAATGAAGTTTGATACTTATCTAAAGAGAAAATAATTCTTATTTAATAATTTTTTTTACATTTTTTGAAAGGATATAATTTGTTGACTGTTTTAATTACCACCTTCGGAAAAGAAAACCATTTTTCAAACTCGTTTTTTAGTTTAAAAAAGTAAATATCTAGCCGATGTCGTTTGTTAGGGGTGGAGACTACCCGATGGCACGTTACAAGGGTTGGGTGGCGTTGCTAGGGTTATTTTAAGGGCCTATGGGCCGAAAAATTCCGATACACAAAATTGCCGTTAAAAGGGCTGGCATTCAGAAGAGGTTTCTACTGTACCCTAAGGATGAACAGTCTTTGAGAGTATTCGCCAAATAAATTTCAGAATAATATTTTTTGAAAACGATGCTTTTAAATATATATTTAACAAGAATATTTCAAATTACATTTCCAGCATTTACCATTAAAAGATCTCACATATGTTACTTAATCTTAAGTTGCACAGTAAAACATAAGTGTATTTAATATGATTTCAAATTATTTATCATTCTAAACCTGAGATAAGTGCAGAATAATAATTTTGAGCATTTCGGAAAAGAATCTATGCCATTTGGTTTCATATTAACAGTTTAAAAAAAGAGCCCTCGTACTGTACTTGCAGGAGCTGAGAGATACTTTTTTCCTAATTGCAAAGTCAAATTTTACGCATTTCCACACACTCACTAATTAAGTGGACTCCAGGTCCTAGCTATTGAGGTTCTTCATCAAAATAGTAATTTATTTCTAGTAATTTTAATTTATCCTGCGAATTTTCTTCTGTTTTTGTCACTGTAAGTTCTGCAGTGATACTTTTATTTCTGTGAAGTAATCCCAGATTAAAGAGAGTTTCTCATTTCCTTATTACTGGAATTATTGGAATTCAATCTTTAAAATATTACCAAAAACACTCAAGATGTTAATTTTTTTAAATATGCAAATAATGAAAAAAATTTTTTTTATCATACTCTTTTTTCATTTAAATTTTAGAGCTATTTTATTTAGAATCAAAACTTAAATGTTTTAAAGGTAGGTAATTCGGCTGAAATTTAAATCGTTTCGTCACTAGCCAATACAATATAATTTTGACAAGAAGGGTGTAAGATGTTCAGTCAAGCAAATCTGTAAACTCTGTATCCATTGACGTTGCGTATAATTTTGATTTAAATTAACATATTCATATTCTTCAGAATGAAGAACGCCCCACTAAACGATGCTTTGTTCTGTCATTATTATTTTTGGTAATAATTTTCAATCCTTATCTTTCCTTGTGCTTAGTATGTGTGTATTATGCTGTACCAGCGTAATTGTAGCACCTAGAAATGATTGGTTTACTTTTTCCATACACTTTGTTGAGGCTATCTTTGTAAATGCTATGTATTTAAGTCATTGCAGAAATTTGACATTATAAAACGAGATGAGCTCCTTGTGTTTATCTTGTCAGAACGTAAAGTTCTATCTGTTCTTGATTCACTTTTTCCGTGTTTGAAACCTGTTTGAA
>BGPR01007319.1:0-47668 GCA_013235015.1 Araneus ventricosus | reverse complement strand
TTTCAACAAATATTGTCACTTACTTTCTCCAAGAAATGTAAATATTCTTTCACACACAAATCTAGTCTTTTTATTACTAATTTTCATATGCCCGCCTCCGATTTATTTTTTTACATATATTGTCGCTAACGTAAACGTTACGTTCCCCCCAAAACGTATTCTCTTTTCTTTGTTCTTCTGTTTCCTCGGCTCTTCTCTCCTGCCCACGTTGTGCCATGTCTGACAATCGGCTATTTCTTTGTTCTTCTGTTTCTTCCACTCTTCTGTCCTGGCCACGTTGTGCCATAGTTGACAATCGGCGGCTTCTTTCTTCTTCAGTTTCAACAACTCTCCTTTCACGTTTTCTAATTGCCTCCCGTCTACTGGCAACATCCCCTGTAATTCCTCTTTTTCTTTTAGGCATCGGAAAAAGCGAGAATTGAACAAAGCAAAAATAGTAACTTCCAAATATCAGCTTAAAACAGAAGCTTCCACAAATATTTAAACTTGATCAAATCAATGAATAATGATTAAAATCACTAACATAACTAATCTATATCTTTCGGCACATAACTTTACAGAAACAAAACACCCCTTTTAATTTCGTTAAAATGATTTTGTTGGACGTTATATCACGGGATAAAAAAAAGAATTTATACACTTTCAACAATACATTTTTTTTATTTCTGTCAGCGTCACTTTTTTATTGTTGTTGTAACAATGTTCCTTAAAGTAAACGACTTCAACAATAAAATAAATTTTGAATTGCGCTGTGACAATGAAAAGTATTGTTATAAAGTATCCCAAACAATGAAAAGCATTGTTGTCAGTTAGTTTTTAATTAATATCTTTTTCACTAATTAAAATTTCGAAATTTAAATGGCCGAAATGGCTTCCCTGGATTATTCCCCATCTTTTGGTACCTTCCGCGCGCTTCTCCGTTCGGCGGTTCGTGAGAAGATAGAGGGACATACATACATACATACATACGTTTGTTTACCTTCGAATTTTAATAGAGTAGATTATTTAAAAGTAATTTGTTGGATTAACTCCTAACTAGGCACCAGAAGAAATCAATCTTATTAGAAGGACTTGAACCATTTTTAAATATAAAACTGCTTCACAATATTGGAAATGGATTCTGCGTTTCTGAAATGATTTGTAGATTACCTACCACTATACAATTTCACTGTGTTATCTGAATAATACCACCACTGGCATCGCAGCAGAACCTGCGGATATTAAAGTTTCTAAAAAATTTATTTTTAGAGTGTTTTTTTTAACTGGTAAAATTGCGATTAACATGTGGCAGAATTAATGATCCTGTAAACGATATCTGTAATTAACTTTTGTGAGATTAACTAAACTTGCTTGTTGCTATAATCTTTAAAAGGTTGTCTGTTCAGTGCCCAACGGCAAATGTAACCTAAATTTGTCTTGTTTTCTCACAATGGCTGTAAGATGGTTTAATTTATTATATAGAAAAATCTGAGGTTTCCCTTAATCTCTTTCATTGAATCTCATGAGCCGCGGTGGCCTAGTGGTAAGGTCTCGGCTTTGAGGCCGGAGGGTTCCAGGTTCGGAACCCAATTCTGTTGAAGATCCGCCGTGTATGGGCCTGCGATACGTTAAATTTGACGTCCTGTTTCAAACGTCCTCCCATTGATATGCTATGGAAGTTTGGAGCAGAACGTGTGAGCTGAGGTGTCATCTTCATCATCTAACCTCGGTTTTAAGTTACGAGGTCCGTTTCAAATAGCCCTCGTGTCTTCAATAAACGGGACGTTAATATAACTGAACTAAACGTTGAATTTCATATATATACAGCCGTTCTCTAAATACTGCATGATCTGGTGTTGGAGTTTGTCCGATTCATATCTGAAATAACTTCTACCAAATAATACCATCATGGTTGACATGTTTTTGATTGTAATTCGGTTCACTCATTATGCATGTTCACGAACACACGAAATAAAACCTGGTAGACATGGTAAAAGTTGCAATTTGCTCAATTAAACATTTTATTAAAATATCAATGTACTAACATTACATTAGATTTTAGTAAAGTAAGATTTTTTTCTGCTTTAAAGTATAATTATTAAAATGTATGTAATCAATTTGTAATGTTCTTAATTCTTATAAAACCAAATTCTTAATAATAAAAAAAATGTTTGTAAAGCAATAAATTTGTTTGCATTTCAAAGACACAAAAGACAGTCAAATTTCGTAAATTATTATTACAGTTGACGCTCGTTATAACGACCACACATTATAAAGACCATTCCATTATAACGACCAGTGATAAAATCCCAACTGTGTTTCCTTATGCACTCTATGTTATTTTACTTCCAGTATAACGACCGTCCAGTGTCGACTAATCCCAATACAACGTCCGAATTCAGCGGACACTCTTCCCGGTATTTTTCCAAAATTCCTTTATTTTCTACTTTAAAAGCTATTTTAGAAATATATTTTTAAATGATAAAATTTTATTTTGAATACCAATGATAAAAAATAATTTGAGTATTTAGTTGGAATCGCTTTAAAAATAGCCTATTTTTACGGAACTGCTGAGAGTGCATGTGTACATTTTTTTTAATTATATCCACTATAGCGACCACTCGTTATAAAGACCTTTTGCTGTAGGACGCAGAGGATCGTTATAACCAGCGTCGACTGTATAATTATTTTTTGTTTGTTTCTGAAAAGAATATGTATGTGCATAACAGCAAAGATGGCGCCAGTGGTGGGGCCGTGGGGCAGGTCCCCTTTCCGGGGAAGTTTCTGTTCCCCGTCGGGGAAAATTTTTGAACGGGATATTCAACTATTTGATGAATCTGGTGAAAATTTGAGACCAATTCCATTATACTCGTCCCCCTCCCCCCGTGCAGCAGGTCGAGTCCTCCCTGTCGGCAGTGGCGTATTTTGTCAATATGAAGCCACAGGCGCATAAGTGCTATAAGGCCCCCATACCTTACCTTATGTCGCAAGTTCACCGTCGGCTTAGCACTACGATGTAGGTCGAACAGGTTTTGAGGCCCCTTAGAATCTTGAGGCACGGGGCTAGCGCCTCTAACGCCTGTGCGAAAATCCGCCACCGCCTGTCGGGGAGACCGTGCTCCCCCCGTCGGGCAAACTCTAACGCCATTCCTGCATAACAGAAACTAAACTTGCATTAGATTAATAGAAATTGTGGGCATTGAAACTAAAGCACTAAAATTGCTTTTCCTGATAACAGAGTGCGAAATATTTCTTATGTTTTTTCGAAAGTAAAAAAAGTTTTTGACTTTGAAAGATGTGGAGCTTTTGATGTGCGTATCAAATAATAAAGCAATTTTATCTGTATCAAATCATTTATCTATTGTTCCACTTTCTTTATAGTTTCTTATTGCTATCTAGATGCATGCAGCATGCCTCTAACCACACCTTGGAATCGTTGTATCAGGTTATTTAGTCTTACAAATCTTACTAGAACACCAAGCGTTATTGAACTATAGGAATTTGTACTTTAAAATGTCTACAAGTGTTTTCTTTCGAGATATTGTAATGTACGAAATGTAGAAAAAATTATACAATCGACAGTAATCCGAATATTAGCATTTCATTCATCAATTTAACGTGTCACATGATTCTTTTTTTAAACGCTGGTGTAAAACTCACGCAATGCTGTGCACATAATATTATTTTAGTTCAATAAAATAATCGCGAAATATAATAGATATTTTTGTAAATTTTATTTTATAAAAATTCCTGTTCAAACGTGGTGTTCAACTTTAATGGCTAAAAATTATAATCGTATGTGGTCTCTATTGAATCTCACATTTTAACTCTTAAAACCTAAACTATGTACCCGAAATGAAGAATCGCTACTGTGGATGTGTAAGAAATGCTTCAATTTTGTATTGGAGGTTAATTCTTGGTGACGTCATAGCAGGTGTCATCCGACTACAATTCAAAATTACGAGGTCTGTACCAAAATAGCGCTCTTTTTTTTTAAAAAAAAAAAGGACGTTAATCTAACTAAACAAAAACTCATGTGGCTGACGTCATATGACAAACGTAACTGCGCATATCATCTAACGTATCTTAGGCAATGCCGTGACACTACATCCGTCGACAACGGCAATGATATTTGATTTATAGAGTGCCGCCTTAAGAAATTAATCTCTGCACCTCCTTTTCAGAATTTGAGATTTTATGCTTACAAGGGGAGGGCACGACTTCGGAAATTCAGTTTGGAATGAGACTTGGCATATTAATAGTATACCTTAGGATGTTCATCCATTAAAATGCCAAAGCTCAATGCCAGCCAATTTGCAGAAAATGGCCCTCAAACTTCTGGTTTAGCTTATATACCAGTAAGTTGTCTCCGTTGTTGAAGCACGAATAGCATGGTCAGTATAGTACTAGCGTGCAAATCTTTTGCCCAGGGTTCGACCCTGCTCTGTTTTCTTTTTTGAAAATATTTTTTAAAAATTAATATTTAATTGAATTAAACATTTATAAACATCTTTTATTAAAATATTAATAATTTTTAAGCATTGGATATTTTTTTATTAATATGATATATGAATCATAGTCATAATCTAATTTTTAAACAGTTAAATAATCATAAAAACAACTTTAATGATGTTAAATAATAAGTATCTATATATATATATATAATTGTCTTACGTGGCGACAAAAAACGGTCGAATTTCTTAATCACCGTTTGGCAACAGCTCGCAAGTTTGTTTTGTTTACATTCGTTTAGGTGAATTTAGTTTGATTTGATCTGAGACAACGAAATTTTTCAAAATGAGTTTAAGTCGGGCAGATTCAATTATAAATCGAAATCGTCGAAAAAGAGAACTGTTGAACAACTGAAACTGTTGAGGAATCTTTTCTAAGACGATCCAATCGGAATGTACAAAATAGAGTCAAGCGTTTTTGTGTACGGAACGAGGTTTCCGAGCTAAAGGAACATAGTTGACTATGACAGGACTCTGTTCTTTTATCCATTTAGCGAAAAAAAATTTATCATTATTTCAATAAAAAAAAAAGCATGTTTGAAATTTTGGTGTCAAAAGCAAGAATTTTAGAAATTTTTAAAAAAATTGAAAAAAGGCTATTATATTAATTTTATGAAGGTAAAAGTAAATTATTATTATGGGTTATAATTTTGAATAGTGAATCTGGACATGTTTAAAGCCATTTGTCACTTTAAAGTGTCCATTTAGGCAAAAAGTTAGTGAAATGGGTTAGCTCATCGTACGAAAACTCAAATTTTCTGAGGTTTTAACATATAAATAGCTGCCTAGCGAGAAAAGTTATATTTTTCTCGGCTAAATAATTATTACAGATAGTGTGCATACATGTGGCGAAGCTTTTCTGAGTAGCAATTCATTGAGAAGTGTGGATATTTAGAAGTTTATTGGAATGAAGTTAGGGCTAATGAAACTGTTGAAAAAGCATTCAATTGTGTGTACCAAAAAGTTTTAAGTGCCTGATTGATGAAAATAATTTTTATTTGTACACATCTTATCATACATTTTAGCATTCAAATTTCTTTCTGACATTTAAATATATATGGTATAAAGGTAAAATTTTAATTTTATAAATTGATTTAGTTTTTAGCAATGGAAAGTTTAGTTTTAGTTTTTAAAAAGAATTTAGTTAGAACTTCCTACTATTTAAATAATTTAAATTTACTTTTAGTAACTAATGTATTTATAATTTCCTATTACTAGCAGGCACACACAACTGCACAGCGAGCGAGCGAAGCGAGTACGGGTATAACCCCTAGTAATTACTATTACATTATATGTCGTTAAAATTTTTGAATGATTCCATTAAAGTAATTACAAAATTTCCTATCTAGCCGTATGGAACGGATTTTGGTCGGGAAAGAATGTATTTATAATTATTTAACTGTTTAAAAATTAAATTGTAACTGTAATTCAAGGATTATATAAATAAACAGTTATTTTTCAATCAAATGATTAATATCTTAAATTAAATATTTATAAATTGCTAATTTAATTTGAACATATTAATTTCAAAAATTATTTACAAAAAAGAAATAATAATTAATTATAAATACAATTTTAATAGTGCTAAAGAATAACTAATTAAAATTGCTTTCATTAGATAATTATGATAGTACTCTCATCGTAAAAGAATTTCATGAAGATTTTTTTCCTTTGTAAATTTTGGAAATTTTTCGACATTTATTAAATTTTATTTACATGCAAGAACATCTCATAAAAACATTAGAATTAAAAGAATATTTTGACATATTGCATAATTAATAAATGGTGTACGTTTATTTTAAAGATCTATTGGGAAATAAACTTCAGCTTTTGGACCGTCTTTCTCTGTATTCAAAAGTTTAACGACTACTCTCTTTTTCGGTCAAAACCGGTTCCGTAAAGAAGATCTCCACAAGAACAGAAATTTTGTAATTACTTAAACGAAATCATTCAAAAATTTTAATGGCATATAATGATAATAGTAATTATACTTGTTATTTAACATCATTAAAGTTGTTTTTATGATTATTTAACTAATTAAAAATTAAATTATGACTATGATTGTTATATCATATGAACAAAAAATTATTTAATGCTTAAAAATTATTAATATTTTAATAAAAGAGTATTATAATTTTTTAATTTAATTAAATATTAATTTAAAAAATATATTATAAAAAAACGGAGGCGGGATCGAACCCTGGACAAAATGTTTGCACGCTACTACTATACTGATCTTGCTATTCGCACTTCAACAACGGAGCCAACTTAGGACCGGTGCACACTAGCCGGTTCGTGTCGTTGAAGCTATAAAAATAACAATAGTAAACCCCATTCCCCTGTGTCTCTCCACAGGGGGCAGGGGGTATGCACAATAGCCGGTTCGTGTAGTTGAAGCTATAAAAATAACAATAGTAACCCCCATTCCCCCTTGTCTCTCCACAGGGGGCATGTGGGTTACTATTGTTATTTTTATGGCTTCAACGACATAAATCGGCTAGTGTGCACCGGGCCTTACTGGTATATAAGCTGTGCCGAACGTTTGAGGGTCATTTTCTCCCAATTGGCTGGCCATTGCGCTTTAGCATTTTAATGGATAAAGATCCTAAAGGTATACTATTAATATACCAAGTCTCATCTCGAACTGAATTTCCCAAGTCTTGCCCTTCCCTTGTTAGCCGAAAAGAGAGAAATATTTTGACCGATTTAAGGTGAGCGAATTGCGCTCGATAGTTCATTTAAAACTGGATCTATTGTTTTTAAAAAAATTTGTAATTGTATTTAAAAAAAAATTATATATTTAATAAGTTTATCGTATGCAAGGCCGGATTAAGCCCGGTAATGACCCTTAGTTTCTGCCCCCTCCCCAACTTCCAAAACCAGATAATGATTACTGATTTTAGTTTAACGTCTATGTAAGCAGTTTTTAAGTAACAAATTTTATGACAAATTGAAATAACAAAGCATTTAGTAGAAGATAATTTTTGAGAGCTTCTTCAACTCGAGTATAAGTTTTGTCATCCAGCTGGGAAAAACCACACTGATCTGTAAGCAAATTTGAAAACATGAAAATAAAAACCCTAAGAAATATGTTCTAAAATTTAAACGATTCTTTAATTTGAATAGCATCGAGTGGATGACCCTTGTAAATGAAATGAAAGCATGAAATTTCATTACCCTGAAAATACAGCAAAAAAAAAAAATCTTGTAGCCCCTAGACAGTTGCCTATTTTATAATTCGGCCCTGATCGTATGCCATATTTTAGATTATTGGGTTTGGGTTTTTTATTTTATTTCGGTAGATTTCTTCAATAAAAAACAATTACTCATCATTATTCATCGTTTACTCATTGTAACTTATTCATGGCCTGAACACTTACACTCTTGAATTCTGTGCGCTATATTTGATAGGGATCAGAAAGACTTCATAATCTAATTTTTGGTCATTAAAATATTCTCTCATCGTGCTATATAATAAGATTGACTGGAATTTTGAATCTTGAATCGCCAAAATAATCTGTTGTCATTCTGTATAATAAGCTTTTTATTTAAGAAAAATATGTTTTCAATTTTTTTTACAGTGCTTAAACTGTTTCTAACTTTTCTTCTTCTTTAAAAACTACAGTAAAAATTAACGAATACGTTATTGCTGCCATATTGTTTATGCGACATGACTCAAGTGAAACAATCGTCACATGGATAGTACTCATGGTCTATCCTTTTGTTTTCTTTCTTCTTGGAACAAAAGGTATTCTCTTAAAACGTCGATTCTAATTACTTCATTTGTTTATTCTGCTGCTCTGTGTCGCAGTCACCTGTTTGATCAAATAGATTTCGAATAAAATTTACACTTATTAACGAGAAACATTTTGCGGTCATGTTTTGATTTTCACGATGCTATTTATACAGTAAAGCTTCGATTTAACGGACCTCGAATATGTGGATCTGTGAACACGATAACTCAAAAACGGTTTGAGCTAGAGGGATAGAATTTGTTGTATGGTATTTACACAAAATGAGTAGATTTCTATCAAATTTTGGAAGAAATCCGTTTAGGGGAAGTCTGTCTCTCTGGCTGTCTGACCGTGTTCATATAAACACGATAACTCAAAAACTTAAATAGGTAGATGGATGAAATTTGATACACAGTTTTATCGTCATGATTGTAGGTCAGTATCAAATTTTGGACTAAATCCGCCAAAGGGTTGACAGACTGTCGGTCTGCATATTTTCATGCATGTGAACACAATAACTCCTAAACACAATGACTGAGATAAATAAAAATTAGTATGAAGTCTTCTAACCCTAATTGTACATCTATGCCTAATTTTCATTTCAACTGGTTACAAAAATAAAGGTGTTCAAATTCCATGTTCGGTTTCTTTACCATACTGCGACGCAAAAAAAAACCCAGAGGGAGTGGTCTCCCCTAAACTTTCTCGTATACTTTCCCAAAAAGGTGCTGTTTCCCTTCCCCCCGCGTGGATAAAAAAATTCGAACCTACTGTAATCCAGAATCCAATGACTATCAGAAGGTTTCTCATTGTAGATTATAGTGATTGTAAAATATTTACGTAAAGAATCAAATTCAAAGAGATGCGTAGCGATTAGATGCGAATCGATTTTCCACTCTTACCGTCTCAAGGACAAAGTGGTGTAACCCTTCCTTTGTAATCAATACATTGAACAATGATGTATACGCTGCAAAATGTTTAAAACAGTTCAAATTCTTTAAGAGGGTAATTCCTTCATAACATGTTTGATAAAGATCAATTATGAAAGCACAATCAAAATTAAATAGGATGTATAGAACCATTATAGCATACTTATAGAAAAATATAGTTCATACAAGCTAGAATAATAAAAGACGCCAAATAAACTTCCGTCGCAAGTTAACCAAAGTTAGAACCACGCGTGGTTTGAAGGATCAAAACAAATAAAATCCCCTGCGCATTTTTTTGCGCAACAGGACCTGGCGAGACGCCCTAAATGTTTGCTTCCTTACAAAATCCTGCCACCAGAATTGGTTTTTGGCAAACTGCCAAGTTTTCGGAGTGTCCCTTCTTTGCACAGGCATTGCTACCAGAACGCATGCGCATGGAGTTGAACAAGTATGCGATTATACAGACCGACAGACAGTCAGCCCGTTGACGGATTTGGTCCAAAATTTTATACGGACCTACATTCATGACGATAAAACGGTGTACCAAATTTTATCCATCTAGCTATTCAAGTTTTTGAGTTATAGTGTTCACATGACTTCGGACATATAGACAGACAGACTTCCCGCTGACGGATTTTGTCCAGATAGAAACCTACAAATTATGTGTCAAGATCACATACCAAATTTAATCCCTGTAGCTCTAATAGTTTTCGAATTGTCGTGTTCACAGACAGACATAATTCCAAAATTGTGTTTTTTGGACTCGGGGAGGTCTAAAACCTGGAGATTCGTCAAAATCTCGAGTTTAAATTTTTTGACGATTACAATACTTTCTCTTTGTATACTTCGTATACGAGAAAGTAACCAGCGGAAGCGGTCTCCCCTAAACTTTCTCGTATACTTCCCAAAGGTGTCGTTTTCCCTCTAACTAGGGTATACTATTTGTCCCGTTTGCTTCCTAAACTCTGAGTCATTATAATTTTAAAATGACCTGCGCCCATTTTTATGATTATGTGTACAAGGAAAATGATAACAATTTAAAAAATTGCGCAAGTTCTCAATTTTTACGCGCACTGAGGTACCACAGCTTTATTTAAAGTTTTTGAGATCGAAATCTTACTACAAATATCATGCAAGATTTCACCATACCTTCCATCTGGAGAATGTCAGATCCAAGTTTCGGGTTCAGGTGGTTGCCATAATTTCCGAAGCTACAATACTTCGTAGACCGCCAAGGTCAAAAGCCAACTGTACTAACTTCAGTAAAATAAGCGAAACGCTCGCCAACAAACAGTCGCAATGTGCATTTTGAACCAAATATGCAATTTGAACATCTTTTTTTCAATGGATTGAAACGGAATTTGAGCACAGATCTATAATTAATATTAGCAAACGTCATACCAATTTTTATTTATCTAAGCCAAAGGGTTTAGGAGATATAATTTTTACAAGTATGCGATTATACAGACCGACAGACAGCCAACCCTTTGAGGGATTTGGCCCAAAATTTTATACGGACCTACATTCATGATGATAAAACTGTGTACCAAATTTTATTCATCTAGCTATTGAAGTTTTTGAGTTATAGTGTTCACATGACAGCGGGCAGACAGACTTCCCGTGGACGGATTTTGTCCAAAATTTGATAGAAACCTACGAATTATGTGTCAAGTTCAAATACTAAATTTCATCCCTGTACCTCTAATAGTTTTCGAGTTATTGTGTTCACAGACACACAGACAGACATAATTCCAAAATTGTGTTTTTCGGACTCGGGGAGGTCTAAGACGTGGAGATTCGTCAAAATCTCGAGTTCGAATTTTTTGACGATTACAATATTTTCTCTTTGTATACTTCGTATACGAGAAAGTAAAAAGGCTCGACCGCTTGGCGTGTTTTTTTCCCCACCCCATATTTATTATTCCACTTATACGAGAAAGTTTAGGGGAGACCACACCCGCTTGTTTCTTACTAATATGGTTTTTACATTAGACATTTTACTTTTATATTAGGCAGCACCATTTCATTTTTAATATCCTCTAACTTTAAATATTGTTTATGACACAGATTCCCGACTTTAAATACACCCTTCGCCCAATTGGTCCGTTAAATCGAAGGTTTTCTAACTGGCTCCATTTTTAAATTACATTTGCTGAATTGTTGAGAAATTGATTGCATGAATATTTGAGAAATCTTTTTACTGATCAAATGCAACTATGTTTAATCAACGTAGTATAAAGTAACTAGCATTTAAATATCTTTGCGAAACAACTCGGCGCATTCCGAAGTTAGGCTTCCATAATACAGTCCTCTTGATCTATAAAAAGATATGTGCGTGTGTGAGAAAGAGAGAGAGAGAATCCTAAACCAGTAGGAGTGACCTCCCCAAAACTTTCTCGCTTACGTCTAACACGGGAGGAAAACCAGCGGGAGTGGTCTCCCTAAACTTTCTCGTATACTTCTCTGAAAAGGTGCCGTTTCCCCTCCCTCGCGTGGATGAAAAAATTCGAACCTATTGTAACCCAGGATCCAATGACTATCAGAAAATATTTAGGTAAAAAATCAAATTCGAAGAGATGCGTTCCGATTAAATGCATACCGATTTCTACTCTTTCTTCGCCCAAAGACAATTCTTCCGCGTGCACAGATTGCTACCAAGTACGCATGTGCATGGAGAATCGGATGAAAAAAAATCGCTAAGCAGGAGTCAATAAATATCGTGCACAGAAGATTGCGTTCAATACGCATGCGCATGGAGATAGCGGACGCGTTGGAGATGCGCTTATACAGACCGATAGACAGTCAACCTTTTGACGGATTTGGTCCAGAATTTTATACGGACCTACATTCATGACGATAAAACTGTGTACGAAATTTTATCCATGTAGTTATTCAAGTTTTTGAATTATAGCGTTCGCATGACCGCGGACATACAGACAGACAGACTTCCCGCTGACGGATTTTGTCCAAAATTTAATAGAAACTTACAAATTATGTTTAAAGACTACATACCAAATTTCATCCCTTTATCTCTAATAGTTTCCAAGTTATCGTGTTCACAGACAGACATACAGACATAATTCCAAAATTGTGTTTTTCGGACTCAGGGATGTCTAAAACGTGGAGATTCGTCAAAATCTCGAGTTCGAATTTTTTGACGATTACAATACTTTCTCTTTGTATACTTCGTATACGAGAAAGTAAAAAGTGATAACATTTCGCAGTTTATGAATTCGTTCGTTTATTCCTGTGGGGTGTATTACTTCTTTAAATAATTCTGCTTACGATATGGATAATTTGGAATAACAGCTATTTTTTCAACCGATTCCGACACAGTATTCTTGTATTACCTTCCAATATTTTTTGAGCCTTTTCAAAAACAAACAGAAAAAAAAGCGCCACTAAAAAGATAATAAATTTTGATAACTTCAACAAATGGGGGCACCAGCACAGCTAATAATATTCGAAGTCGTTGGAAGGGTTAAAGAAAATGCGGATTCCAAATTGTTACAAATTTCAGTCGAAAGGAGGTTGTTAAACCAATAGACGATTCTCTAGAGTTTGTAGTGGTACACAGTACAGTTCTTGAAGATTATTTCCATTGCATGATGCTGGTATAGTTGTTAAGCGCTAAACCTTCACTTACCTCACAGAGCAAAGCTGTGAAAATCTGTATTTACCTTGTTGATTTTCTCGTTCCTGAACATAAGAAGGAACGTTCTTTATCCTGGTTTCACATCTTACTTGCATTATCAGCCTTGGAACAGCTAGATTACTTACTAAGGAAGGAAAATAAGAATAAGGTATCTCATGGGCTGTTGAAAGGGAAGATATATCTTTCCTTTCTTGATTTATAAAACGGAGAACGCACTATTTGTTTCCCGTCAAAATGTCTTTTTTAAGAAGATATCTATCTGTAAAGCTATTTGCAATACGTAAAACCATTTTTATATGCGATGTGAATTTTCTAAGTTACGTACTGTTCTGATATTGCTTATTATTTCATACTCTTCTGGAAATAATGTTTTTTACTCATTTGAAAAGAATACAGATTTTTAACTGAATTTCATTTGGAATTTCAAAATTAACCCTTTGGGAACGAGTTTTTGATTTTTTTCCTCCTTTAGATTGGAATGGTTTTCTGAATTTCTGTGATGCAATACTATTTAAAAAGTTTTCTATCTTAAGGCATAACTCACTATTGTATGTTTTTTTTAATCAACGTAATTTCTTCTCTTGATTTGTTATTTTTGATAACGTATTTAGCTGCAGTTGAAGGCCTATCTCCTTATCTGCTGTCTAAACAAAATTCATTATTTTCTTTTTCTCTTCAACTACCCAGTTCACATAAAATCGAATTTGCGAAATGTTCTACTGAATCAACAAACTCTTCGCTAGTTCTGTAGTTTATTTACTTCAATCTCTTTCGCTGTGTGTTAGTAGAAAATATTTGAAGTAAATAAACTGCTAATGACTTCCATAATGTGTTTGCTAATGTTTAGTAGTGTCTTTTGCTAATTACTTCAGACTAATCACATGATTATTTTTACGTCGTACTTATTCCTCAGAAACCTAATGAGACGTGTCTATCATCTTTTCCTTGCAGAATTAGAATGAACTTGAGTAGGCTGGAAGTAGATCATTTACTATAAATCATTGATAATTAATTTTCTACTAATTAATTTTCTTATGCTCTTCGTCTTCCAGGAAATTCAGTGATCCAAAAAAAATCTAATCGGTGATTGCTTGGAAGATCAGTTCGTAGTTAAATAGGTGTAGATCGAAGCATAAACGCACTTTTAATCGCTGGATTGTGGTGTCAAATATATATTTATCCTGTACAAAATATTTATCTTGAATAATAATGAAATAGGTGTTTTCAGATGCGTGGATTCTTGTAAAGTACTTTCCCTTCAGAGAAAATTATTATTTTATGAGATATGTCGTTTCAAAAGTATGAATACATGTTTCTTCTTTTTAAGTTATCCAAAATCAATGTTGATACCAATATGTGTCAAAATTTATTCATTTCATCTGGCATATGAATTAAAATTGAAAAAAATGAAGCCAAAGTGTTTTAATGGGTCAAATGGTTTTCTATGTGTAGAAGGTTTCAGTGATAAACTTTCGGTTCTATTTTGCTTTTTGGTGTTAATCCTTTGATCTACAAATTAATTTTAACTTCCAATTGAATGACTTATCCTATTTAGGTGCGAACAGCAACATCTCAAACAAGATTGTCAGACCTCGCTATATTAGGGATTGAGTGTGAACTAAGTAGCAGTTTAGATGATTGAGTTAATTAGATAATTCTCTGAACTAAAAGTTCTTAAAAAAATCGCCTAAATTGTACTCCTGTTAACTGTTTTTTTAAATGAAAAGTTATTATAAGTATTTGTGTCAATTACTGAGTTGCACTGTTTTTTGGACGTTCGTTTAAAAAATGTAAAAAAAAGACTATATATCTTTTTTTTTTTTATTTAGAATGTTTACATTGTAGTTCCATAGGGGCGCACTTTTTTATTTTTGCACGGAGCGGTTCAAAGGCTAAATCCGACCCTGGTACTATGACTAAATTGCAGGTTTAAACATCAGAAATTCTGTAAAGTGAGATGCGCCATTCAATAAGAAGGAATTAATTTTTTTCCCATATATTCCTGACTAATATTTGCACTCGAATATTAACAAGAGGGAATGTATGTTTGTTATCGAATATTTTTACTTTAAATAGAAACAAACAAACAGAAAATACGATCATTGGAATAAACTCTGTATTTCAACTATAGGAGTCTCAAAATTCTGTTTTTCAAAGCTCATAATATTCCATTCTTAGTTCCCAGATTGAAGGATTGTGGATTCAAAATGTAAATCCACCGAGATCTTAGATGTATGTGGGCCCCTCTCTACATTAAATATGACGTCAGGGAACAGTGTTTGCGTGATGGAGGGATCTGTAGTATGGGCCTCGTCATCTGACAATGTTATAAGTATATAAGATAAATTTTGTTTCGATTTATTGCGCATTTTTCTTAAAGTAAATATGACAAAAGAAACTGCTAAAACTCTATCTCTAGAGAAATTTCAGAAAAAGCGGTCAACTATTGGAGAGTTGTTGACAAAAACGCTAAATAAAGTTAACGAGCAATTAGAATTACGTCAACATGACGAAGTAGCGTTAAATGAGCTTCTAGGACAATTATGCGATAAATCTGAACAGATATACGAATTAGATTCACAGATCGAGAATTGTATTGATGATTTAGATCAGTTAGAAACCGAAGTTATTTCTAATCAGGCCCAAAATTAAGAGCCCCAAATAGCTTCAAAACAGACGATATTGTAACAAATCGACAGTAGTCGAGGTGTCCCTCCAATGCCTTTAATTCATATGATTTTTGCATGCATGTGCTTGAATTGGTATACAAAATTTCGAATTAACTACAGTAAAACCTGTCTATAACGATATTGTAGGGACCAAGAAAATATATTGTTTTAGAGAGGTTATCGTTGTAGACAGTTTGAGGATTTGTGCATCTAATGTTTATGTGCCCTTGCATGTATTAACATACAAACGTATTTTATTGCGCGTATTGATTCACCTTACAAATAATAGCTCATATAAAATTGTATTTTATAAACATATAAAATAAACAATTTTACATACCGATATAAAATTTTATATATAAATTTTTTTTAAGAACTTCAAAATGAAAATTTTAGTTGAAAACTTTGCCAGCATCGTCAGTTACGGCACCTTTCAATCGTTTTCGTTTGCTAAGCACTTTTTTTCCACAGCGTCTCCAATGTTTTTTTTTTTTTTTTTCCAAAAAAGTAACTATTATCGACTGAAAAAACCCATATTTTTAGTAGCATCAACTCACTTTAGTTTTTGATCGATTTTCGAAATTATTTGTAGCTTTTCTTCAAATGCCAATGTTTTACGCTATGCCATCCTAGATACATGCTGTTAACACATCAAAAGTGAATTTCAAGGAACAAGTGTCTATATGAAGTGCTAAAGCGAATGAACAGGTTAGTGCCAAGGGTCAGAGGGATCAAACATCTATGCACATATCAGTCACTTCCTCCCGGATCCCTCTCTTACAACAGACCGCTATTTCTTACCCCCTCCCTCCGATTCTCCTGTTATCTAACATTCTTTGGTCGTTTCCAAGGGAAAAAAAATCGGGATTGTGATGTACCAGCTTTCTAAAGAGGTATAATTATCGTTATAGACAGTTAAGTCTTAAAAGTGATTATCGTTGTAGGCAGGTTGAAAATACATTGAGTAAATAGGAATTCGTCTTGACCAAAGAAAATATCGTTATAGGCAGATTTATCGTTGTAGACAGTACCATTATACACAGATTTCACTGTATTATGCCCATCTTAAATGTTCATTGACTACCTTGTTTGTTTCCAACGTCTAGTTATTTACCTTTATCACAACTTATTTAAAACTATAATTAGAATTTTGAAGACAGAATTCCGTTCATTTCAACGAATTTTAAAAATATTTGTGACCTTAGAAGCTTATATATTTTGTTGAATGTAGTTAATGCATTACATAACGTGCATAAATTCACTCATCTAATCATCTAAATCGAATTCTCTTTTTCACTGAAAAATGTATCCTTTAGATTTTCATTAAAAGTCCCATTTCTCTTGCGACCCCATACCCATATTAAAATTAGGAAAAAACAAACTTTTGACGAATTATACATGTGTTACAACATGTGGGAGATATTAATTGCATGAGGTAGCTTTGCATTGGAGATACCGTGATTATAAAAATTGCATTTATATAGACATCTTCTAAGGATACTTTAGTTATAATTCAAACAGAAACAATTGTATCCTCTTTTAGATGGGAGGTATCATAGTATCGCTTGCAAATTCGGTCTAGACATTGTATTCCTCTTATTTTCGCAAAACTAGCAGAAATGCTTATCAATTATTGTCGCTCTCAGATCAAGAGTGGGCAACTCATTCTTACAGGTAAAAAGAAAAAAAATGCCGATATTTCATATTTACCTCTTTCTTAATAGTGCTTTTTATCGCCTTACTAAGACGATGATAAAGTTCGATGTTTTCTTGAATTGCAAAGCAAGGAAAATTCACAAATACCTCTTAAAATGAATATTGTCAATCGAATAACTGTTCATTTTGCGATCACACCGCCACTTGTTGAGAAAGCCAATTGTTGCCATGAATTTTATCGAAGTTCTTTAGATGCATCGAAGTTACAAAGGTAAATCCGCTGCTGGCATTTTTTCTTTTTTGTCATGTACTGTATAATATTGTATGCTTAAAAAATAACAATTAAAAAAATAAATTATTTTATTTATTTATTTTTAAATCGGATGCAGTGTAAAGCGTTGTTTCAGTTTGAAATTATTTCTCACGATCAGACCATACGAGAAACATAATTTGAGACTTTTAATCGCCACACGTTGTTAAAATAACAAATTATGACACGACTGTTTGCATGTTGTTTGAAAAATCTACACAAGGCAGATTGATTAAGTGCCCCTCCCTCGAATACGGCAACATTTTTTGAAAAAAAGAAGAAAAAAACAAGTTTCTTAACCTTCTGACTGCATAATTATTTTTTGAGTTACTATTTAGATGCAACGTTTGAAAACATGTTCAAATACCTTTGAACCAATCGAATTGTTATTTACATGCAGGGCTTTGTTAGCATAATAATATTCAACGTTTTAAAAGTACTAAGTAAACCCATTAGCTTGCGAAAATCTCAGGATGCAGCAGAAAATGGACTTGCTTCCAACCCGCGGAAATCGCGGGATATGCAGTCAGAGGATTAATGGGAGGGGCAGTGGACGCTCTCAGAATGGGAAAGCGCAATCTAAACCCCGAGGGAGGAAGAAACTCCTTTGGTGTTAATCTTTCTTCATATAATTCTGTACTTGAAGATCATTGGTCAGTTCCCATGATAAATGTCACATTTTTGACTGGCTAACTGTCTGTATGAAAATATTTTAGCAAACGCTGTTTACTTGATTAAAAAGATTTTTTTTTTTTTTATTGTTCTGAGAATGTACTGTTCTTTGTTGTTAATCATGTACCTTTATATTGCAGGCAGCATCCAGCCCTCTAATGAGACAAAGTTGAAATTTTATTCTTATTTCAAGCAAGCAACAGAAGGACCTTGTGAATTACCCAGGCCAGGTTTCTGGGATGTGGTCAACCGTGCTAAATGGTATGTATCTTCAAATCATCTCAAATGCCTCTCACAACAGTCTAATGAATTTTTTTTCAAATAACACAAAATAATGGTCTTAGAAGTGTGTATACTCAATTATATTGTACATGTTGACGTCTTTAGTTTAAATTCATTATATTATCATTTTCTATTCTTACTATAGGGATGCATGGAGCAAGTTGGGAGACATGTCCAAAGAAGAAGCAATGCAAAACTATGTGCAAGAATTTGTAGGTGTATGTGTCCGTTAAGTGATATCTTCTTTAATTAGAGCTGTTAATGTTTGCATTATATTTTCTGTTTATGTTTGATCAGTTTTGATGGCCAAAATTAATACTTATTTAATGACCAGTGAGTTGAACTAGAATACATATTTGTATAAAATAAACTTCTTTAAAATTATATTAATGTGAAAATGATTAGATTATTTTACAAATTACAAAGCTATCATTTCAATCTCCAATTGACCAATTATTTTAATCAAATAACTTTGTTTTGACAAATAAGCTTTTAAAGAAGATAAATTGTACTTTTTGGCGTGTGATTAAATCTTTGAAATCAGAAAAATACTTTTCCCACAGAGTTTTTAGAAAACATGCAAATAAGTATGGATTATTTACTTTTGAGTTGATCATGGAAAAGAGAAAACAACCCAATTTGGTCGTTTGGAGAATTAAACCAACCATTAGAAATCGTTATTACAAGCTGTAATGTTTTTATCAATTATTTTGGTATTGTGGGAATCTAAAATATTTTGTTTCCTGAAAATTTTTAGGTTCATTTTCTTCCCATAAACTTGATAAATGACAATTAACTATTGCAATTGTGAGAATATTTGAATATTTAAAACACTTTTTCATGAAAAGTTGTCTAGCGTGAACCTGTTTAATTTGTTGAACAAAAATACTTTATTTATTTTATTTATTTATATTTCATATTTACATGAAAAGTATGTTGAGCTTGATAATTCAAATGAGCTTTAGTGTGAAAACCTGTTTTTAAATAACTTTTTTATTGTTTTGAAATAACATTATTAAATTTCATTCATATTTCTGAATAAGCATTATACATTCTTGTCACTAAAGTCCTGTTCCCCCACATTAACTTCAGAGAAGTGACAACAAAAGTGGTATTAAGGGGTAGTCAAGGGCCTATACCAGTGTTTCCCAACGTGGCGCCCACACCCCACAGGGAAGCAATTTGAAAATGGACTCTTCCAGAGTTGAAAAGCAGCCGTGTACTGTTGATTTAACTATTATATATAAATTGTCAGTTCGAACCAGCTCATTTTTCTTTAGGATCCACTCGCTGAATAATTTTCAAATATATATATAATATCATGAGCGAGCTTCCCTTCCTGACGAGCGGCTCGCTATGATATTTTTCATTTTTTGGTTTTTTCTGGTCCAACATATAAACACAAGATGAAAACTCAAAAACAGTAAAAAAGGACAAAATGGCTAAATAAACATATATATATCAAAACCAACATATAAACACAAGATGAAAACTCAAAAACAGTAAAAAAAGACAAAATGGCTAAATAGACAAAAACCAAAAAAAATGAAAAATATCATAGCGAGCTGCTCGTCAGGAAGAGAAGCTCGCTCATGATATTAATTTGTGCTTTTTTCTGCTGACGACAAACGAAATCCGTTAAAAATTGCCGTAAAAGGTTTCAAACACCACAACCTTTTTAAAAAATTGGTTAAATTACGAAAATTTGTTATCATTAAAATTTTTCTGTACTTGAATTTCTGTTTTTGTTACATGTTTTGAAAACTTACTTACTGTGGTTCTCATCAAATTCTTAGTGATTTCTTCCTAAAACCTGTAATTTAAGTTTCTTCAGTGAACAATTCAATTTTCGAATATTAAAAATTATGCATACGTTACATAGGGGACATAAAAATTTTCAAGGCTTAGGTGGGGCATGGCACAAAAAGTTTGGGAATCTGGAAAGAAGGTCTTTATCAAGTATGCTAGTCATTTAATGTTTTGAGCGGAACTTTCAATAACAGGCTGATTGGCCATGTATTTTGCAAGGGCACATGAAGGAGAGCACACTACTTAGAGTTTCTGAAAGACTTTATAATCCTGTTTTGCACAGAAACTGCTCCATCCAACTCCGGAATATATGGCTTCAGGCTCCTCCCTCAAGACACTAAACATAAAACAATACCTGGTGGTGGTATTCCAGCAACAAGTCATCGGGTATGATGGTTGTGTTGAGTGGCTATATGCTGTCCTAATTTAATCCCTTCAAACTTCTTTCTGTGGGGTTACTTCAAACAGTGGGTGGTTGCAACCCAACCGTCAACATCGCCGAACCTTCTCTGGCATATTACTCATGCTGATGCCAGCTTGCAACCTGCCATGTTGCACCATGTGCAGCGGGAATTTCATCCCAGAGTAGCTGAAAGAAAGCAAATAAGCTAGAATGATAAATAAACCTAATGACAGATAAATTCTCCTTCCTTCTATTTTTCATAACTTCTCAGTTTCTGAAATTGTATCCTAATAATTTCGTGTTTTATGCTTTCTGTTCTTATAATTAATGTGCACACATTGTCTTTTTTTTTGTACTAAATAGATTATGGTCTTCGATTTTGTAATTGGTCTTTCCCCTGTATCTTGTACCATTGTCAAAATAAAAATATTAACTCTAAATTTTGCTGTTACGTAGCATCTTAAGCAAACTCTTAGCATAGCACATAGTTAATTTACTACACTTAGACACCACTTTTGTGGCTGTAGCTGTGGCCATTCTGAAGTTAATGTGGGAGGGATAGAACTTCAATGGCCACCTTGTATATTCTTGTGCTGCTATATATTTTGTAAAATATTTTTTCATAAATTATTAGTTGGATTCTTTCATTTTTGTGGTATAGATTACTAGAAACTATATTTTTTCTATGCTTAGTAATGTAATTATTTGTGTGTATTGTGTATTATTCATTTATCATATAACTCTTTAAGGTCTTGCAAAAGTATTCTTTGGATGACATAGATGATCCCAATGAAATATACAGCTATTCTAATTTAATGGGACCATACATAGAGTTTGCACCTAAACAAGTGCAAGAAACTTACAAACAGATGAATGGCAAGTTGCCGTTAAATAATAACTCTGAAGGTAATATTCCTTTCAAATGTCTATTCTTTAAGCAAGTATAGAAAATCAGTTGAATAACTTGTGTACTGATAACTAATATTTCTTAACTAATGAATTAAATTCCCTAGGTTAATTAACCAGTTAGCTGAGTTTGACAAGTGTACTTGTCATGGAGAAATTGCAATATTTTGTATTGTGATGAGTATACTCGTCATGCATGAAAAGGAGTGACCATTGGCTATTTAAATTGTAATTTTTAATTTAATAGTGAAAACTAAATTGTATTGGTAACTTTCCAAATGTTTAAAATATTTGGAAGCTAAGAAGTAGTAAAACGAACAAATTCAATATATAAATATTTATTATGAAAAACTTTGTGCAATGTGAAAAAGGTAGTTGTTTGTCCTTTTTAAGTGAAGCCACCTGGGATTTATGTTTTGTTTTAAACTATGCTAATAATTGACTCGCTAGGCTATAAAAAAATGTGATCCTGCTTAATCCTTATTATACAAACATCTCATTAGACCATGTAACTTGCTCTATCTATCATTTCATAGTTTTATTATTATTGGTGCCTGATGTCTGTCTTGGTGCCTATATATTTTTATGTAAAGTATGCATGTTTATACTGAGTAAATGAGTGCATGTTAGTAATAAAATTGTTAGTTTTAAAAAATAAAACTGTATTTTTAATTCAATATTTTAGCAGCAACACCTATACAAGGGGTGGGGAACCTTTTTGCACTGAAAGGCCTCATTAAATTTTGGCAATTGGGCAAAAGGCTGCACAAGTAGAATCTTAAAGGTTCTTGTTCTGTAATTATTATTATATTACAGACAAATATAAATAACTGGTAAGGCCGCATAAGAAACTCAAAGAGGCTGCAGATTCCCCACCCCTGACCTATTCTGTGTTTGATGAGTATACTCATCACCACTTCGTTTTTTGCGACACTTTTAGGTGCACACTTTGAAACGGAATTAGTGCAGCTGACAGGTTAAACTAGTGGAAGGAATCTCATGAAAAGCTTTGACTATGATGAAGTTATTATACATAAGTTTTGTTGTGCAAAAGATAATTACTTTTCTAAGCTATAATATTTTTCAAGTTATTTTTAAATGATAGAAGACTTTCATATTTTAGAATTACTTTATTATTTTGCTTTGTGAATGTTTTTTTAATAAAGGAACTGTTAATGCTAGAATGTGAATTTTCTTTTCCTAACTAGATGATTAAAACTTAAACTTGGATGTAAAAAAAAACCTCCGAACACCCAGTAAAATTAACTGGGTGCTTGGTGCTGAAAAATCATTATGTGCTTTTAATAATTTGTTGCAAAGTTTAGATTTTTATTTACATTAATTGCTTACCAGATCCACTGCTATAAATTTCTTTATTTTAAATTAAATGAAAATTATATTAGTTTTTACAATAAAAATCTTATTATTGGGAATGCAAATAATATACCATTTTGTTGGACTGACAATTGTCATACTATTTTGCTAGTCACAAATGTCTTTAATGTATCGAATATAAACATTTTTTTTTTTTTCAATCTCTTAGCAGTGTTATCAGACATAACATAAACAAGAATAGATCCATGCATACATAATATAAGTAAGAGTGAGTATAATAATATTTACAAGGCTGCTCGAGGAAAGTTTGCAAAAGACAAGTAAATTGACAATTGGTGTTATTTTAAGAACTAAATAAAATTATGCTGTTATCAAATGATCAACTCTTCTTTATTTGATGTTTATTTAATAGAATCACTGTAGTCATTCAATGCCAAATGAATTTCTTATGAAACACAAAATGTTTTATACAGATATTTTTGCTAACATTTATTTTTCAGAAAAAAATAATAAGTTTAATTCATTTTATTAAAGTTTGTTAAATCAATTATTGGGAATGTTTTGAATAAAACTAAAACCTTAAGTGTCATTCAAATTATTTTTATGAACATTTCTTTTTAAATGTGTGTTTATAAACCACCTGTTACAGATCATATGGAAGCTAATCATTCATCTAATTATTCAAATTCATCTAAAGATTACAAGACTGACATTTCAAATGACACAGGTAATATCCTCTCTTCTTTTTATTATTGCTGTTGATTAAATAGGAGTAAAAAACTGAGGGTATTACTTGCATAATTTTATTGCTAATATTACTTTTTTCTCATTTTATTAGTTTCTTGTGTAGTGATTTTTTTTAAATGAACCTTTGAATTTTTGTGAATGAACATTTTAGTATAAAATTTGCAAATGTTGTATCAATAGAGGAACTATTAATGTAGGCAATTTTATTTAGATTAAAATTTCCAACAATTTTGCATGTCCTTGTACTTCCATGCTTATTTAATCATAGTTAATCCAAAAATGTTGCATTTTATGCAGTTTTCTGTTTCTATCATTTTATTGGTATGAAATTGTGTTAGGAATTTAATTGTAAAATTGCAGCTCCTAGACTTCTGATTATCATTATACATGCTTTTTCGTCTATTTCCTAGTTTTCATCTATTTTTCATCCGCATAAAAGTCAATAAACAAAAAAGATGGTATTACATTAAACTTGTCTTTCGTTTATCCTCTTATCATTTTCACAATTTGTGATAAAACAATTGTGTGTGAAAATTGCTACATTGTGAGAAAATGCTGTAAATAAATAATATTCTGTTCATTAATTTTTCCATTTTAAATAAATTTCATGTTGTCTGCTTTTATTCCTGTTATGTATAAAAATATCCTGAATGGCATCTATACTTCAAAATTTTATTCCTAGAACATTGTTGACTCTATGAAACAGTATTTGATATGCATATTTTAAACTTTTCAGTCCTGGCATCACTTGTTGCAGACACTAAACAACACTTTTTAAAATGTCCATGAGTTTAATTAAATTCATCGAGATTTTAAAACAATATTAAATGAATTTAAATGTAGTATTTACTGCAGTATAGCCAAATTTCTTCTGGT
This sequence comes from Araneus ventricosus, assembly GCA_013235015.1. Classification (NCBI taxonomy): domain Eukaryota; kingdom Metazoa; phylum Arthropoda; class Arachnida; order Araneae; family Araneidae; genus Araneus; species Araneus ventricosus. Next base: position 23,195 of record BGPR01007319.1, on the reverse strand, counting down.
GTTTCTCCTAATAACTCACTAATTTTCTCAAAAGTTTCTGGCATTTTCCTAATACATTTTGATGTATTTAGAACTGATTACCACATAACTGAAGGAAATTTTTAATTCAAAGTTGACATCAGGATTGAGGAGGTTATGTTTCTTTGGTTTAAAATATTTACTCCATTTATTTGATATTTAAGTGTTATAATATATCTAAATCTATATGTAATATGTCTAGCAAAATTGTTAATTAGTCTCTAAATTCAGTTCCCAAATGAGAAGTTTTTCTTTTGTTGAGAAACTAACGATAAATAACTCAGTTTCAGAATTTTCAGTGTTGCCTGGCTATTCTTTTAACTCTTGTTGCCCTATTCAAAATTAAATTGTATTTGCTGACATTTAGGAAAACAAATGTAGCCTAATTTATCATCTCATTGGTAGATCCAAATGTAAGATCTTTATAGCTAAGACATTTATAGAGCAGAATTACATGCATCTTTTAAACTGTGTATTAATAATTCTGTTATCTTATGGTGAATCATTTTATCTTATAAAAGTTTAAATTTAGAAAGAATTGGAAATATTTCTTTTTTTAGCTCTTCTGTATATGCAAATTATGTATTTTTGTCTTCATATTTTGCTATTGTGTCATATTTAAGAAATGTAAATGTAGATATGATGCTTTTTTTTTGTAACTCATAGAAAGGAAGTGAAATATATGTCTAATAAATGAACAAAAAAATATCAGTATACATTTTTTAAATTTTCTATATGCCCTCATATGCTTTTTCTGGCATATTAACTTTACAATTTGAAGTAAGGTAACTTCAGTTTTCATTGCTTCACTGATAGTTCATTTATAATTTTAAGAACTTCTCAACAGACTTATTTTTAGCTCTCATCTATTTGATGATATTATATTCGTGTTAAATAAGTTGTTTGCTGTAATTATTTAAAGCGTAATATAAAGCCAATTGCCATTTAACTGTGTTTCTTATGGCATAGTCTTGCTTTCTTAAGTGGCCTTGTGCAATTACAGAAGATAATGTATTATGAATTCAACAGCTTGAGTGATATTTTTAAGAACTAAGAATAACATCAGTGTCCATTTTGCAAAAGAAAAATTAAAACTGTTTGCTAGCATTTATTTCCTTGAAATATAAGCTTATTAATGCTTTACAAACAATTCATGTGTTCACATTATGATAATTTCTTGTTTTAACTTATTAATTTTTTTAAATTTTATTTTTAGATACTTATCCTACTCCTGTTAATGGTCACAATTTAAATGGCAATAATGATAGTGACAGTGATGAATTTTCAGATACTCTTGACAGAGTAAATGAGGTAAATTTTGTTTCTTGTATATGCTTTGTTTTAAAATGTTCATTTTAACCCTTACTAACCATAATAAATCTTTAATCTCTCTTTTAAAAAAGTGAAAACACTCCGTCCAGTTTTTTGACAGGCTCGAAATTTTTCCCCCTTTTGTATTCTTTCCACTCGTATTCGCAGTGTTGACACGGTCAAAAACATGTTTTTGTTAGTTATTTCATTGTGCTTTTTGTTAAATTATCAAAAGTTTTGTAGTGTTTTTATGATTCTTATTATCAGGTGAGTAAAGTCTGTAAAGTTAAAATGTTTTGGTTTACATAAAATTTGACATTTGTCACGACGATAAAAAACTTTTTATACCTCAGCCCCCCCCCCACCGACCCAAATCCTGGATTCGCCACTGCATTGAATAATTATTTTAATTTAAATGTGATATAGATATTGTTAGCATTTCTAATACAGATTTCTTAACATTTGCTGATTAATATTATTGTTGCTTATTGGAAATATTTAAAAGTGCCCTTGCTTTTCGTTGAATTTCTTAATTTTCATCACAGATTATATTTTTAAATCTTTATTTGTTAAAACATAATTTTTTAATTTAATGTTTGATTAGTGGTGTAACTCTAGGGTAGCAGGATTGGCAACAATGCCCAGGAACAACTGTCTTGGGGGGCCCTACCTGAGGGGTGCAATTACATAAGCACTTAGACGCTGTTACTGTCCCACCCCTACAGGACTGAGAAAAGAGCCGTATCCTAAACATTTGCCAGAGACTCGTAATGTATTGTTATTCCGCTGTGTTTGCTATAACTTTTTGCTAAAATAGGCATTTAATTTTTTAGATGATAAGTGTAAATACAGTACAGCACGATTTATGCGTTTCTCATTTATAGCCGTTTTGTCACGGTCCCGATACATTCGTATTCATTGTAATGATAAAATACTTCGTTTATGAGATGCAAAGCTTCGGTAATACATCGTTTTTCCACATTCTAAAATGTGAAAGTTTCCTCTTTTGTAGTATGTGAACTGTTATAAAGATATCATGACTTCTAAATTTTTCACATTTAATGAATTAATAGAAGACAAATTGTCTGGTGCTATTTTTAAGTAATGATGATGAAGTTATTCCACCTTTCTTTAAAAACACAATGGACTCCATTGAAAAACTTCGAGCTTATTTCTTTTGTCAAAAGACCAGTGAAAAGCCATGCAATGAACTTAATTTGATTCCTAATGATGTACTTAATACTCACAGACAATAGGAACGTTAGACACCTGTTAAAAATTTTCTTAATTAAACGCCTATCTGCATGCACATAAATTGTATAAGATATGTATAATTAGTACTCAAGATATGCAATAAAGGTATGATTATTCTACCTTTTATGATGAATATTTAATTTTAAAATTTAATTATTGATTTCCATACTGTTTAGTAATATACTAATACTATCTTTAAAATATATACTTGTAAATAAATTTACATTAGTAGCATTAAATTTGTAATAATCATTGTTTAGTAAAATTTCGATTATACGTCGTTTTATGTCAGTCCCTTGAAAGACATATAAACGGTGCTTTACTGTATTCCTTAATTGCACTAAAATAGTACTATACTAACAAGTAGATCATTAACATATATTTTAATGATTTTGCATTTGAAGATAAAATAGGACATTAAAACTATGAACACTTACTTCTTTGTTATAATAATTGTGTATTTTTGTCCATTTTGACAGTCTCATGTCCATCTAACTTGGTGCAGCAACTATAATGGTTGCAGGGGATGGGGCAGCATTCTGTCCATTTTGACATCAAAATGATTTTCAAGATTGTGGGGTGTCAGTTATGGTTTAGTAAACAGTCCAAGTAGTGTAATAAAATTATTTATTTATCTTTTAAGTTACTCATGGACAAGTTTACATGCATAATTACAAAACTGATCAAAACATAAAAATAACTGTAATAATTTGTGGAGCTTCAAGTAAGAATTTTATTAAATAAATTTAGTGGCAGGTGTTGCGTTAAGCTGTTTATGTATGTGCCAGAAAAAATCTGCAGCATGAATTTTTAGAACATAATTATGTTTAAATATATTGTAACTCTTAAAAAATGTCTTCTTGCAATACTTTAAAGTTCAGTATTTTGTAAAATTTGCTAAGAAATTCCATTACTAATTGAGAGTTATGCTAGTAATGCCACTGGTGGATTTTGACAATATGAGGCTGCATGCGCCAAATCATTTTGTGGCCTTCCTACCCAATGTTGTAAATTCCCCGTAGGCCTCTGATGTCTGTGATGTACATCAAATAGATTTCGAGCCCCCCTTCCCCAGGGAATGAGGCATGAGCCAAGTTCCTGTGTGAAAAACCACTATTAGGTGATGCTAGTGATTATTCTCAAACTGAAGGCTAGTTACAATTCCGGGAAATGAATTTAGAATTTACTTTTCAAAGATACATTTCTATTACATTGAAGTTTACTTTTTCAACTTCTCATTTCAGGATGATGAACCAGAGGTTCCTCTATCCCATGGAAAGTCTGAGACTGAAAATAACCCTCTTGCAAACAAAGGCCCCAGTGTTGTGAGCACCCGTGGGGGTGGAGATCACAGTGTTGGTGGTAAAGAAGGAGGATCTCCTACTGGTGGTCCCTCAGGCAGCAGAGGGAACAGGGTTGCTCGACAACCCAGAAGTATGGTTTTATTCCCACATTATACTCTTTTCTTTTGATTACACTTGTTTGTGGAATATCTTCTATAAATTGTTTGTGTTAACTGATCTAAACTCTTTAATTTAACTTGACTTATTTCATGTTTGTAAAGATGGAATTCTGTAACCAATTTTTCACTCTCTTCATAATGTGCTAGAGTTTTAGAATCTTGTACACTTGTGTATTCTCATTGATACAAATACTGTATTCTCATTGATAATACACTATATTAGTATTTTCAGAAATTAGTTATCGATTAATAGATTTATTTAAATTTTGATTCCATACCAGAGATTCCAACCACTTGGTATTGAATTGGAGGAAAAAATATTTCATAATTCCATAATATTTATAATAATGAATTAAAACTTAAATATATATAAACATATGAAAACAAAAAAAATCTAATTGTTAATACACTAATAAAAGTGTGTTCTTAAAAATTGTTTTTATTTTGAGTAAGATCGGGTAAATTTAAATTGGATGTAAAATTTTCAAAAAAAAATCACCCCTTTTTTTTATTATTTTGATTAATTTAAAATATGCCAAATTGTTGCTTATACATTTGGCAACAATAAAAAAAGTTCAAATATCTGCTATTGAATTATCAAAACAAAAAAAAGTTAGTACCCAAATTTTACTATATTGAATCGAAATTTCAATTGGTTTTTCTAATATAAAATATTTTGTGGATCACACAGCTTTGTACAAAATTGACCAAAGCTGTTATGATTTGAAAAAGAATGTTCTGAGCTACATTAATTTGTATGTATTTATTTTTTAATGTAAAAAGGTGAATATGGGATGGATGGGGGAAAGCTTTCCTCTAAATTACCCCATTTTGCGGGAATCGGAAGTGAAAATAAAAACTTGATTTTGTCCTTGCTTTGATTAACCGCAAAATTCTAATTTGTAAATAAGTCCAAAGTTATACCCAATCCAAAAATCCGCTCAATTTAAAGATAATAATATACCTCCAAATTACCCCATGCAGGGAAATCTTCGAATTTGTTCAGTTACATAGTATGAAGCTTAATTAGTGTTTGAACTGTTTAAAACAAAATGCCTTGTACTGACCACAAAAGACCTGTTGTCCCTACAGTATAGAAACATCTTATTGAATACCAACAAGTGGAACTTTAATCTTTTTCAAACAGTCACTTGTGTGTTTACAGACTTATTGTTTTCAAGTTAATTCCTTTCTTCTAAGTTCATTTCTACAATTTTTTAATAGTGTTGAAACACATTTTTGGGGCGAAAAAATGCCAAGTTTTGTCAAATTTTGTTACATCTTAATAAAGAGTAAGTAAAAGAAAAAGGAATTATTTTGCCCATTTACATTATTCCATATTAAAAGAAAACAACTCATAGAAATTTCATTTTTTTCCGGTGAAAGGGTGTTTTATAATTAATTTTCAATTGTTATTTGAGCACCAATTTATTGCAGCTTTTTAATTACGTTAGAGTTTAAAGCCATAACTCTAAATTACCAATATGGAGGTAATTTTATTCATTTACTTATTAATAATAAGGGAATAATTTACTAATTAATAATAAGGTAAGTCCTTATTAATAATAAGGGAATAATTTACTAATTAATAAGGGAATTAATCTCATTTACTTATTAATTTTGTAATTAAAACTTTTTTTCTTAATTTCAAAACAGTTTGATACATTAGTGAACCCTTCTACTATAAAAAAGTTTATAATGGAAAAAATGTCAATATATGAATATGATAAAAAAAAAGAATTAAATTGTCCACTGATTTTATTTACCTTAATTTATTTTCGTGTTTTTATTTAATATTGTGCATATTTTACACTTTTTTTTCTTTTCTTTTGTTTATCTATCTCTTGTCCTTTTTTTTCCTTGTAATGAAGAAAACACAATCACACTTTTTTTAAAAAATTTCAGAATAGAAATGTATTTGATTGTCTCAGTCATAAAACTTCAAATACACTTCCCAGCAGCCTTTCACAATATATGAAGAATTGTTTTTTCCTGAAATAATGTGTAGCTATGTAAAATCAATAAATAAATTATAATGAAACTGTTCCCTCTTGTGTGTGACGTTGTATGTGTTTTATATGGTGTATTTTGAAACTTTGTTTAATTCTTCATTTTTATTATTTGTATATTTAGATTTACCTCCACCTTTATATGACAAAAATCAGTCAACATTGTTATTAAATTTCTTTAAAACTCTGAGCTTGTTTAACTTAATATTCATTCATATTTAAATTAACTCATTTTAATATATTTCCATTTCTTTTTTAGAAATCAAACTCTGAAACAGTCTTATCATTATTTCATGAAGTCATCTTAGCAAGCAACTCCACCTATCTCAATTTGAAATTTAAACGAAGAAGAAAAAAAATTTGAACTTTTCATATACAATAGATATCTGATTTTTTAACATCTGATATGAATATGAGACTACAGGTTTACTAGATGTGGAAAAAAAATGAAATATTCATTACTGTCTGCAAAAAAAATCTTCCTCTTTAAAATTTCCAAAAATTTAGATGAGTGGTGTTCCTTGTTAGGCGATGAAATTATTGATGTGTGACAAAATTAAAGTTGCATTTCATTCAACAAACTGTCATTTTGTAACGCTGACAATTATTTTCACCTCTAAGGACTGACAACTAAACGTATTGCCAAATTTATTTCATTAGATCACTTCTAGGACCAATTATATACAAAACTAGATGTTGAATTTCACTATACCAAAATTATTGCTTATTACTCAGTGAACATTCTTTAAGTTCTTGTCAAAATCATGTGTGTATTTTCAGTCTGTATTCTAAATTTGTCCTCTTCTTGAGTGCTTTCTATTTTTGAACCTAAGATTCCCTGTTTAAAGAGAGGAAAAAATTGTAACTTCATATGTTAAAAAGGCATCTTATGTTAAATGCCCGTAAGACAGAAAAATGGTGCCAAGAATGTTCTTTTGTGGTTTAATATTACTCATATTCATCTCAATTAACTTGATTGAACTGATAGTAAATTTCTGAATTTTTGTATTGAATTTGTAGGAATTTTTATTTATTTATTTTTGATATTTTGAGTTGAAGAGTGCCAAAATATGTAGAACACTAAATTTAATTTTATAGTTTTTAAAATCTAATTTTATATTTTTTTAGGCTCTGATTTCCCTCTTCCCTCCGGATCTAGCAACAGGCTGCTTGGAGGTGCAGGAGGAAGCCGGCGGGGTGGTGATGAATTATCTTCAGAAATCTCCATAGAAATAGGGGAGACACTGACTAGAGCTGTGATACAACTACAGCACTCAATGGAGCAGGTTGCTGCCCGTTTGGATTCACTAGAAGCACTACTTAAGAAATCCAGCATTCAACCACAGGTATAAATAACATAAATAAGTTTTCTTTCTGATAGAATCTGGTCATTATACCATTTGAAACAAATGATCCCTGTTATTTACATTATTATTTTTTTATATAATATAGAGCATTCTTATGGTATGATTTAGAGATGCCTTATGATCCAATGCAAAAATCTGGATATTATTATGATGTTGAAAATTTAAAGTGCTGGGCTGGGTAATGAATATTTCTAACAAAATTTCATACATTAATATTGGTGTTTTTACACTGTCATCTGTGAATTAAAAAAGGTTCTGTATAGTAATCAGTGTCTTTTTTTTACCTTAGTAATTTTTCTTATTTGAAATTTTAAATATTTTTTAAACTGAAATACAAGATTGTGTTGCAGCTGCTTTTTTTTCAAAAGTATTTCGGGAACAGTAGTTGAAATGAAGTGAATTTAAAACATCTTTTTGTTAGTATAAAATTGCTTCATTTATTTGTAGCACTTTTTTTCTTAACTGTTTCTTTATTAGTAAACCTAGGTTGGTTGTTTATTAGTAAACAAAATGGAAAGTTAGAAATTAGTGGCTGTCTGATTATGGGTATAGTTCATAATCATTACTAGCTGTGCAACCCAGTGTTGCACAGACTATCTCGAATAATGCGTCATTCCCTGGTGGAGAGAAGAAGTGTGGTCACATGATGCCACTGGATCCATATTTTTTCATATTCCCAGCTCCATTTTTTTTTTCAACAAATTTTGTCACTTTCCCCAACAAACATAAATATTCTTCCAAATCTAGTCTTTTTATTACTTTATTTTTCATATGTCTGCCTCTGTTTTATTTTTTTCTACAAATATTGTCACTAACTTCCCCCTAAAAATATAAATCTCCTTTGAATCCTATATTGTTTAATTAAATTTTTTAAATCCAGCCTTTTAATTACCTTATAGCTAATAACCCAGCATTACTCGGGATCCATATTTTTTCATATGTCTGGCTCTGTTTTTTTTTTCCCTACAAATATTGTCACTAAGCTTCCACAACAAACTTAAATCTGTTTTGAATCCCATCTTATTGGATTAAAACTTTCAATTCTAGTCTTTTTACTACCTTAAAGCAGTATGGCTTGAATGAAAATGCGAGAATTCCAATGTTTATAAATTAAAACAGGCTAGCATAATATTTTGTTTTGCAAAAGAAAAAAAATAATACAAAATTAAAAACAGAAACGATAAACGATGAAATAGTACACCAAACTGATAAATTAAACACAGGAAACATCATATATTTTCGTCTTGCTCGTATTTGAATAAAAATGATGGGGGGAAATGGATAAAAATGAATAAATATTTTCCCCAGCAAACGCAAATGTTGTGAAATGAAACACCGTACTACAAAAAAAAGAAAGTAAAAAAAATGCAGGAAAACGATTTTTTTCCCCAATGTTTATAACTCAAAACTCCAAAATGCGGATGCTCCCTAAAAAAACATTTTATACAAACCAGATACGAGAACGACCGATGTGACAGATAGTTATAGGAATTGCTGATAGATGGCAGCACAATATTTCATTCATTTTGACACTTTTTAATTAATATCTTTTCAACTAATTGTAACTTCAGAATTTAAATGGTCAAAATAGATTCCTTGGATTATTTCCCTTCTTTTGGTACTTACGGCTTGCTTCAGGATTCAATGGTTCATGAGAAGATAGCCAGACATAGATACATACTACGAATTTTAATAGTGTAGATATGTAGAGAATTTTAAAGCTTGCTTTTTGAAAATATTTTGAATGTATTGAAAGGCTGATTTTGAAATTGCCTCTTTATACATGGCTTATTAATATCTTCAAATATAATTGAGATTTAGCAGCTCTTGCATTAATATTTTGTCATTCCTTTTTTTTTTGTGAAGAAGTGGGATGTTTTTGCATCTAGCATATGCCCTAAAAACTTATGCATTTGACTTCTAGCTGTTTCTGGTGTAATTTAGGATGATGTTAAAAACATTTTGATTGTTCCCAATTTAATAAAATAGAACTAAGTCTTAAACTTTTGTATCAAAGACAATCATAGTTTTACTTGAATAATTTACCTGTTGATAACAATGCTTGAAATTATTGTTATTTAATTTAAAAGTAATTTTATTTTAGTGTAGACTTTTTTTGAAATATAGTATTTGAAAAAGAAAAACTTTCAGAATTATCTTTAGCAGCACCTGTTTGTATCAAGAAAACTGTCATTGAAAAATAACAAGATTTGATTTTTCTGATTAATTTTGTTTATAAAAGTGGAAGGAATAATTCTTTAATTGTACACTATTTTGAGAATCCGAATTAAAATTTCCTGCAATATTTAAGTGTTTCATTTTATTGAACAAACAGTTGATCAGTTGTCCCCAATTCATTTGATTTTTCTTTCCTTCGATTTTTTTTTGAAAAAAATTCTAACCAAAAGTGATTTTTTTTTTTTTTCCCATTCTAGGTCCCTGGGAGAAGTTCTTCTAGATGGTCTATCTTTGGCATTTCTCCTAAATTAGCTATCATCATTATAGCTTGGCCTTTCATCGCTCAGTGGATCATGTATTTGATTAGGAGACGACAGAGATATTATCTGCGCTGAAAACCACTTTTAAAATTCTTTTCTGGACTGTAATGATCTATTTTCTTATACATAGTCCCAAGAAAATTGCCTCGCTGAAGACAAAAAATTATATCTAGGCTTGTATGAATGCATTATTACTTCCCTGTACTTATTTTAATAATGTTTCACATTTTTGTGGATCATGCAAGTACACTTTGTTATTGATAAGATCAAATTTTATATAAAAATGTTTAATTTCATTCTACTTCTCTAAAAGTCCTCCTAAGGAGCAGTTTCAGTACTCTTTAAAAGCACTGGGTTGCTGTTTATGAAATATCTCATTGTATGGAATTTATATGATAATACTTATTGTATTGGTATATTTTATACATATTTTGCCATATCTTAAGGATATCATTTTAAAAATGGAAGAATTCATTTTGAATTAAATTCTTCTGACTTACATATTCCATTTTATTGTGTGTTCCTTATTGTGTATTTTCTGTTCAATTTTTGTACTTTGAAAAAAAAAGTGTTTTTTATTCATTCAATGATCTGTAAACTGTGAAGTTGTCACAGTTGTATCAGATCTTTTTTGGATAGATAGGTTTTTTCCACCTTTTAAATTGGAAACTTATTTAATTTAATTGGTAGAATTGATGTCAATTCGTCAGGAATTAAAAATGCACATTGATAATTAAATTTCGGTAACAAAAAAAGACAATCTGATAATTGAATGTCAATATTAAACTTCTTGACTAGAATTAAATGGTAAACTGTTGAGCATAATATAAATTATCAGGTTTTTTTGTGTAATTGAATGCAAGTATTAATATTTAAAATACTTTAATATAATTAACTTTAAAGATGGACTGTAATTTTCCGTTAATGTGATAGTTTACAAACAAAAATAATTTTTGAATTTCAAATTGTTAAAATTAAAAGTGCAACTTGATTAAAGTTTTGCAAGATATTTCTAACGCTTAAAAGTTACTTATAATTTGATAGGGAAAAACAAATGCCTTCAAAAAGTTTGTTTTACGTTTTTCCATAGTATTTTTAAGGTTGCCATTTTTTATTAAAAGATTCATTTTGTAGTTAAATTCTATGACAAATCTTTTTCATACATTAAAGGAACATTGATATGCAAGTTAGATTCCATGCTGAAGATTTAGTGATTCAATTAGGTCAAAATAAATGAAACAAGTAATTAAATGTTGCCTTTAGTTGCAGAAAAACTGTAAAATATGCCAGTCTTCAACTTTGTTTTTTACATTTTGAAATATCACTGGGATTTTAAACCAAATGACATTGTAATTTTTCTACAATTTGTGTAGCCTTATTTGAATTAACATTATAGTTCTTGAAATAGAATCAGAAGTGATATTTGTTTGTAGGAAGAACTCATTGACATTGGAACCATTTCATCTGTTTGAAATTGTTTCCAAATCACTTGATTTAACCCTCTGAGTGGTTAGCTATTTTGATGTACTAGCTTTAAAGTCTTAAAAGTTTGCTTTTAAAGGGAATAATTGGATTTTTATTGCATTTAATCAAGTCTCTAAAATCTTAAAAATATTTTATCCATGGTAATTTAAGAAATTATGCATGGGAACATGAATCATCTGCTTTTGAACTCAATATGAGAAACAGAAAAATACGTGTCAAACGCCTAGAGGTTTGTTTTTTCTTTGCAAACTCTTAATAAAAAATTGGGATTTTTTTTTTTTCTATTTTAGAAAATAAGTTAATAATTTATGTTCTATGTATGCTATAATTGAACCTGTTATCTGTTCAATGAGTGAGAGCATCTAAAATATGTAATATATATCTTTAAAATTTGGCTAAGCCATCTATAAAAGTGAAAATGTGTATGAATTGCTTTCAAAAATATTTACGACAAATCATTTGTTTAAATATAAGTTTTATTGCTCCATTTTATTTAGTCTTTTGGTGCTTTTTATTTATAAGTGCAATGGGACCATTGATGATTTTTTTTTGTGTGTTTATGTTGAATGTATGTTTATTTTAATTTATACACAAAAAATCTAGTTGTTAATACATAAATTGTTATGGTCATATTTTTTTCCTTGTAATGAATACTATAGTGTATAATATTTATCAATGTTTTTATTTGCTTTGTATTTTTGAAACTGATTCAATATTTGACCTTAGCAAAAATCAACACTAAATCATGTTTTGACCTTAGAAAAGACGTTTAAATAGTTTTCACTTAAATGTTTTTGCAGCTAGTGTTTTTGTCACTTATTAGTTTCAAAATATTGTCTTGATTCTATAATTTCAAATTCATACTGAACTGAACACTTTTTGTTCCCTCTATTTTATTTAAATGTAACCAGTTTTTGAGCAAACAGTTCCTATGCTCAGTTCAGTGATGGGCTTAAATACATATATTTCAATCTACTGTTATCCAATAATCCTTCTTTCTAAACAAGTTTGTTTGCACATTATATTTTTGAAATTGCATTAGAAACAGATGAAAAGGCATTCTTATGTAAAATGAATTTTTTTCTGCACCATTTAATCATCTTTCTGGAGACCTCTAGAACAGAAATGTTTTAAGGCTTTGTTGGAATTGGTCTTGAAACTTGACGATGGAAAAAATGAACCAAAAGGTAGAGGGATGTGGTCTTTTGGAACTGAGGATATTTTGCTGGGAAAAAAAATATTTAGTCCAATTTTCAACGCTGTGTATTTTATAAGTTAACAAAACTCAGTAGATACCTTTTTTTTTCAGAACTTATCTTCTACAGATATAGGGCAAGTGAAATAGCTCATTAGGTTAAATTATCTAAATAATGTTTGCATAAACTACACTAATATTCATGCATGAATTGGAAACAGGACTAGTTGAATCTTAATTTTATATAACGAGATCTGAAAATTTGTGATGTGGTTGCAATGTAAATTGACTTTTTTCTTATAATGAGTTGTAATGGCATTTAGTCCTATTAATTAGTTCAGTGTAAATTGACAAGTTCAGAAAATTCATGAATTAGTTTGTTTAATTGACATTGCACTTTAAAGTTTAGAATAAGCTTATGATTTTAAAACATGTTTGGCTTCTCCAAGCCTCTTTAAATTGTAACATATTTGTTGTTCATTAACTTAATTACAGAAGCCTTAATAATTCAAAGTTGTGAGATAAACACTACTACCACAAAGGCAGCATTAGAGTCTCAGAACAATAATTATCTATAGATTATTAATAGGAAGAAATTGCAAAACATATGAAAATAAATGTTCCGTTATTAACGGTAATAAGCATAAACCACATAAATCTTCCATGTGTTGATTTTTAGAGTGTGGTTTCTGTGGGTGAACACCAGTCGTTTCTTGTATTTAGTTATGACTATATTGCCATATCTTTTTCTTAATAAATTAACATTCTGTTTACTATAGTTTTGAGTAAAATTCAATAAAAATACCATACATGCATAAATTTATCTGTATGGACATATAAATTCTTTTATCTAAGAAATTTGATATTGATGCTATTTTTATAGAACTTAATGCAATTTGTTCTGTTAATTAATGGTAGAACTAAAGAATTTTTGTTATATTGATGCTTCAGTTATTTTTCTTTATATTCTTAATCAAACAAAATATTAATGTATTAATTATTTTTATTAAGATTACTGTTTCATTATAAAAAAAAATCTTTATTTAATTTATATTTATTTCATTCCTCACAAGTATCCATGAAATATTTAAACAGAATTGCTAAAATTTACAGACTTATATTGTTGAAATGAATTCAGGCCTTTATGTTTCTTCTTCAAATTTGTCTTTAGCCAATGTGCATTTGAAACAGAAAATAAGTGCATTAACTTTTCGAACATTTGCATATGCTTTTTATTTAAATATTTTCCTTTTTTCCCTTCCCTCCAGTATAAATCCATAAATATATGGAAATGGATAAATGTATTATGCTACTGTCATTTTTGTGATATTCTAGAATTATAAAGAGAAAAAAAAATAGCATGATTTTTTTTTATTGATCTCATCATTATGTTTCTTGAATATCTAATCAGTTGGTTAACTATCAAATGGTTTTTAATAATCTTATTTTCATTTTATATTATTTTAGAATATGAAATTATTTTTTTATTCTTGGATGAAGTAAATTTATGTTATATTCTGTGTAATATTTTGGTATGAGGATGGCATGTAAAAATGTAATATATGTATATTTTTATGTATATTAAGAATAAAATCCTTTTTCTTGTTGGCTTAATATTTTATCTTATCAATTTGTTAAAGGCAGTCTAGTATGAGGGATGTTCCAAAAGTAAGTTACAGCATGCTTTTTCACAAGGAAGCTTTATTACAATCTGAAACATACAATGGCATAACAAAATACAAACGTTTGGCTATTTTTCCACATATTTGCCACCGACATTGATACATTTGTTGTACTGTGAAATATATTTCAAGCAGTGGCGAATCTAGGATTCCGGTCGGGTGGCGGCTGAGGGCATCAAAATTTTGTATCGTCGTGACGAATGTCAAACCTCAGGGCTAAAGTAAACCAAAACTGTTTAACTTTACAGACTTTACTCACCTGACAGTAAGAATCATAAAGAACAATACAATTCTTTCGATAATTTAATAAAAATTACAATGAAATAACTAGCCAAAAAATGTCTTCGACTGCATCAAAACTACAAATAAAAGTGGAATGACTACAAGAGTAGGAAAATTTTCGAGCCTGTATAGCCAGAAAGCAATGTTGAAAAGTTTTTATTATATTTTTTAAAAGAGGGAAATTAAGAAAAAACAGTCGTAATGATTTTAAATAAAATCAAGAATTCTGGCTTGTCTCTGGGGGGGGGGGCTGCAGCCCGATAGCCCCCCTGGATTCGCCACTGATTTCAAGAAACTATCCTGATAAAAATCAGTGCCCAACAAGTGAAGGAAGTTCTTCACGGCCTGCTGCTACTATTCATTGCTTCGGAAGTGATGTCCCAATAGTGATCACTTCAATGCAGGAAAAAGGTGAAGATGGATGTCGAAGGATCTCACACTGATCGCAAGAACGGCAATAAGCCTCGAGGGGTTTTGTTCTTGGACGATAATGCAAGACTCCGCACAGCAAGGGACACAAAAGAACACATTCGTCGCCTGGGATGGGAGAGAGCCCCATTAGACTTTCAACTTTTTTCCTGCAATGAAGTCGGCACTATCGGGACGTCACTTCCGAAGCAGTGAATAGTAGCAGCAGGCCGTGAAGAACTTCCTTCACTTGCTGGGCACTGATTTTTACCAGGATGGTTTTTTGAAATTGTTTTCACGGTATGACAAATGTATCAATCTCAGTGGCGAATATGCGGAAAAATAGCCAAAAGTTTGCATAACATGTATGTTTCAGATTGTAATAAATCTTCCGTGCGAAAAAGCATGACGAAACTTACTTTCGGAACGTCCCTTGTATTTATATATATATATGGTATGGCTTGGAGACTTATTAGATATGAAACATGCTAGAGATGAACTAAAAGCAGTTTGTAGTTATAGGGCTGAGAATTTTGTATTCCTTGCTTCTAAATGGTTGCTTCAACAGCAAATCTTAAAAAATGTTTTTCAATGCACTTTTTCTTCTTTCTCTGTATCTCTCATTGTTTGTATATATTATAACTCTGTAAATGCATTACTTTTTCAAAAATTTAACTGAAGGACCCTTACCATACAAACATGCACTTCAAGCAAAATAAAGTCAAAGGAACTAATGGTCTTGGCCATTTTTCTTTTGGGTGCAAGGAGTTTCATTCTGCTTTCAGAGGAAGAATGTTGATTTTAACTAAATGGAGGGGAGGGCATTTTCTCTGATATGTGGCTGATCTACAACGATATCAAGGGCTAGACAAGGCAGAACTGTAGGTTACCTTGTATCTCAAGATCCAAGCAAATATCCTTATCCCCAACACAATGCAGTGGTGTAGTGAGGAAAGGGGATATAGATGCCTGGGCGCCATGAATGCAGTGTTTTTGAGTATATTTAAGTTTCTAAGAGCTGAAGTCACCAATGGCGTAGCGAGAGTAATTGATGTCCGGGGATTAGTATTTAATTCTTCCCCTTTTTACTTTCTCGTATACAAAGAGAAAGTATTGTAATCGTCAAAAAATTCGAACTCGAGATTTTGACGAATCTCGCGTTTTAGACCTCCCCGAGTCCGAACCAGCGGGAGTGGCCTCCCCTAAACTTTCTCGTTTACTTTCCCAAAAAGGTGCTGTTTCCCCTCCCACCGCGTGGATAAATTAGAAGACCACATACCAAATTTCAATTAACTAATGTAAGTTACTAAAATATTTGCACACATCTAAGCAGCCTTTTAGCTTGCCAGCAATATCTCCGATCTGATTGTTACAAATTTGCTACCGATAGTTGTAGTTGAAAGTATCATGCACATTGGCAGAGTGCTTAAGAAATTAAAAAAGCATGAAAAACAGAACTGATGAATCAATTGACACTAATTTTGGTTTGTTACTTTATAACTTTACTTTTAACAACTACTCTCGTTCTGTCAGAGTAAAAATATTGCAAAATCCACTCAGAAAAAAATGCATTACGAAATATACAAAATAAAACTAACCGCAATCAAATATGCAACTCTTGAAAATGTTTCGGCGTGAAAGAAAAATTAAAAGAAAACACTCCATAATTAATTCACTCTTATTCGAGAAGAATTTGGCGGTGAGCCAAGATGACCGTATTCCGGGAACAGAGGTAACCAGGACGCATGCGTGTGGAGATGACGGATTCTCTTCAAAAGTAAATTATACGGACCGACAGACAGTCAACCCTTTGACGGATTTGGCCCAAAATTTTATACGGACCTACATTCATGACGATAAAACTGTGTATTAAATTTTATCCATCTGGCTTTTCAAGTTTTTGAGTTATAGCGTTCGCATGACCTCGAACATGCAGACAGACAGACTTCCCGTTGACGGATTTTGTCCAAAATTTGATAGAAACCTACAAATTATGTTTAAAGATCACATACCAAATTTCATCCCCGTAGCTCTAATAGTTTTCGAGTTATCGTGTTCACAGACAGACAGACATAATTCCAAAATTGTGTTTTTCGGACTCGGGAAGGTCTAAAACGTGGAGATTCGTCAAAATCTCGAGTTCGAATTTTTTGACGATTACAATACTTTCTCTTTGTATACTTCGTATACGAGAAAGTAAAAACACAATTTTGGAATTATGTCTGTCTGTGAACACGAAAACTCGAAAACTATTTGAGCTACGGGGATGAAATTTGGTATGTGATCTTTAAACATAATTTGTATGTTTCTATCAAATTTTGGACAAAATCCGTCTACGGGAAGTCTGTCTGTATGTCCGAAGTCATGTGAACACTATAACTCAAAAACTTGAATAGCTAGATGGATAAAATTTGGTACACAGTTTTATCGTCATGAATGTAGGTCCGTATAAAATTTTGGACCAAATCCGTCAAAGGGTTGACTGTCTGTCGGTCTGTATAAGCGCATCTCCAACGAGTCCGCTATCTCCACGCGCATGCGTATTGAACGCAATCTTCTGTGCACGATATTTATTGACTCCTGCTTAGCACTTTTTTTCCATCCGATTCTCCATGCACATGCGTACTTGGTAGCAATCTGTGCACGCGGAAGGATTGTCCTTGAGCCAAGAAAGAGTAGAAATCGGTATTCATTTAATCGGACGCATCTCTTCGAATTTTATTTTTTACCTAAATATTTTCTGATAGTCATTGGATCCTGGGTTACAATAGGTTCGAATTTTTTTTATCCACGCAGAGGGAGGGGAAACAGCACCGTTTTCGAGAAGTATACGAGAAAGTTTAGGGGAGAACACTCCCGCTGGTTATTTGTTGATTTCTGGACTTAAAAACACACAAAAAAGTATTGTATTTGTGCTGCCGTCCAAGATTGATGCTTGGAAACATATATACTCCTCGCCCATCCTGCTCTAAACCATTAAAAAGTGGGCATATGAGACGGGGGAGGACGAAAAATAAATAAGATACCCCTCCCTCCATTTACCCTAGCTACGCCACTGACGCAATACCATTTAGCTTTGTTTCTTAGTAGTATAGTTGAAGCCAGAGAGTGAGTTAATGTATGAGAATGAAATAGTGAAGATAAAGAGAATATGCTAAAAAATTGCAGATACTTTAATTATGACAAAATAAATCTCAGCATGTATTAAACAGTCCACAGACGCAATAATATGCTTCCTAGAATCTGCTGTAGCATCGTAGAATTATGCCTTGAAATCATAAAAATCATGCAATTCGCTACAGCATAATATTTTATGAGATGTTAAATATTTGCTTCTTTTTGTGGTGAATTACTTATCAAACCAATGAAAAGTGATATGACTCATTTCACTCTCGTTTTATTGCATCTAAAAGAATTTTATCTGCGTATGGTTTACATAGGTTGACGACTACATGTCTAAAGATACATAAAACAAAAATAGTTGAGAAATAGCGTCATAAGAAATGAAACGAACTTTAGAGGTTATTAAAATTGGCACTGCTCGTCATTTAAAGAAGTTAAATCCAGTTTCCAAGTGTCGGCTGTACAAATCCATCGTTTTCGGTTTTTAGAATATCTGATTTGATATGTTGTTGGTGAATGCCTAAACTTAACCTCTTCCATCTAGCGCTACCGATCTAATTGGCTTGCTTCGCTTACTTTACAATAACGGCTTCAAATACTGAGCCCTCCCGAAGGTGTAAGGTTTTAACAGGTAGTTTTGACTCGAAAGAATTTTTCTTTTACCTAGTGTTTCGTGTCACAATTCGATGATCGTCGGTCGGTCCCCACTTTCATGTTTGGAGCAGCATAGCCAAATATGGCTCTTACATACATAACCCACGCCGACTGACTCGCCCAAAGGGTTTAGAGTCAGCAAAGTTTGCACTATTAAGCACTAACCAAACTTCTTTTTTTAAGTAAATTTCATATAAAAATCAGGCGGGGGATCTTTCACTTCATCGAAAATGATAAATAAATAAATATATATATATATATTTGAAAAAAATGAATCATTAATGTAAGATAATTGAAAAAATTCAACTGAAAATAGTGTTTTAGTAAACTTCAGTGGTTTTTTTTTAAGTCAATATGGTTTTCATACTCATTTTTACTTACAAATGTTCGGGCCACCGAGCCAGGCCCTAGAGCAAAGTACTGACATACGTGCCCTCTGTACCGATGTGATATGTTGCAGGGAAGCAAGACTTCACCATGTGTCTTTTCAGAAATTTATTTTCACATGAAGACACATAACAAACTGGACATCACACATTACAAAACATTTAAAACATATCAATTAATATAAACTGAGCGAAACATTGTTAGGGAGAAGTTCAATCATGGCAGGATGCAATTTCGCTTCCTTCCATCACCCAGCGTCGGTCTCACCCCCAATCCAACGCTTCTTTTCGTCCGCCAGGGGGCGGGGAGGTTAGTTCTCACAACCCCCCGAAGTTGGAAATAGGATACTCCCTGTAAGTTCGGTTGGCATCTTTATTCCAATAAAGAAGCTGCACAGATTTTGGAGTGCAGGTGCAGATGTTACACCTCCCAAGGCCCCATTAAGGAGTGAAAGTCTCCCTCACTGATGCAGATTCCTTGTTCTCTTTCATTCATCATATCATCGCTTGATGAAGTTCTTACTTAGAGACTGACAATTTCGAATAATTCTTTGAACTGTTACAATTGATTTGCTTTCGTGCAACCAGAGATGTACAGTCTGCTGCACGGTAGCCATTTTGACGCTTGCGTTGGATTGCGCATATTTAGTGCGCCATAACGGCGCGTTACCTGTCTGAAAAAGAAATAAAAAAACTTTTTGAGCTCATAAAAAAACGAAGTTTCTACATTACAGGATTTTTTTATTATTATTAATTTTTGAAATGCGTCCAATAATTTAAGACCACCCTGTATAATGAGAATGCGTAAATTTTATATTCAGAGCAATTAAACGTCAAAATATAGTTCAACTCTTTCCGTGCCCCATTTGTCATGGATAAAAATAAGTGCTTTTTATAATATGATATATATACAGGGTGTCCAAGAAAAGTGGAACAAGCATTTATTTCCTTAAATATTGCACCCAGACATATACTTTCAATTAAAAAGTTTCATCAAATAAGGTAGGAATTTGTGTAATAAAAAGTTAAGAAAATTAAATTTTTATATGTTCTCCGTAGAGCAAAAGTGTCAATGAATAAAATGTTTCTCTTACACTCATCTATGTATATGTATGTATAAACTAAGTTTCGCGATTCTATCTGCAAAACTTGCAGAGATATATTAATTTTTAAATTTAAAGGGGTTGCTCACAAATTTATATGGAGATGTTTATTGCAGAAATGCAAATTTATTCAACATAGAAAAACTGCGAGATGCAAATATTTGTCTAGTAGTACATCATCCAATCATCATGGATTGAAAGTATTTGCCAATGACATTGCAATTTGCTTTACTAGGTCGCCCTATTTGCTGTTATTCAGTTTCATTGGCAGATAGTTGCAAATATCGACTTGATAAAGAACGGAAGGACAACTTGAGAGAGTGAAAATTAAGGCATAACAAGAAAATAGGATAATATCGAAGAAGAATATTAAATTATTTGTTCTCAGCGTTGTGTGTATTATTAAGTTTTTCCTAAATGTAGCGGCGGCTCGTCCTTTAGGGTTGCAGAGCTCACGAAAATTATTTTTGAAGTTCATATTACTTACTTCTCCACTCTGAGAGTTCGATTTCCTCCCGTTGGTGTGGCGTGGAAGTTTGGAGAGGGGGGTGCCAGCTCAGGTGTCGTCCTCGTCATCTGACCGAGGTTCAAAATTACGAGGTCCGTCCCAAAATAGCCCTCGTGTTGCTTCAAAACGGGACGTTAATATAACTAAACTTAAACTGAGAGTTCGATTATCAACGGAAAAAGATAAAAACGAGAAAAGAAGACCGAAAATGAATGAAAAAGTAAGGCAGACATAGGATGGGGCTGCACACCAAATAGTTTTGGGAAACAACAAAATTCGCTTTTTGCGCACAACTAACAAGGGGAGGGTACGACTTGGGAAATTCAGTTCGGGATGAGACTTGCTATATTAATAGTATACCTTTAGGGCGTTCATCCGTTAAAATGTTAAAGCGCAATGGCCAGTCAATTCGGAGAAAATAGCCCTCAAACTTTCGGCACATCTTACATACAAGTAAGTTGCCGTCGTTGTTGTAGCGCGAATACCTTGGTCAGTATAGTACTCGCATGCTAATCTTTTGGCCATGGTTCGATCCGCGTCCGCTTTTTCTTTTTTCAAAATATTTTTTGAATTAATATATAATTAAATTAAAAATTTATAAACATCTTTTATTAAAATATTAATCATTTTTAATCATTAAATATTTTTTTATTCATATGATACATAAATTATAGACATCATTTAATTTTGAAACAGTTAAATAATCATAAAAACAACTTTAATGTTGATAAATAATAAGTGTAATTACTATTTTCATTATATGTTTGTAAAAGTTTTGAGTGATTCCATTAAAGTAGTTACAAAATTTCAATTGTATTCTAGTAATATTTTTATAGCACTGCTTGTTTCTGCTTATATATAACCGTGGATATTTTTCGAAGGTAACAAGATGAACTAATTTTGTAAATACACTTCAATTAATGTATTTTTTTACTATTTATCAGATTTAAGAAGAGTTATCAAATACGTTGTTTTTTTTCCTTTTAATAACTTATTGAAATTTGTGTATTGCTCCTAAAATATATATATCGAAAAAACTGGATCAAACAGAAGTCGGAGGTATGGAAAAGTGGTCTAAGTCAATAAATTTGTCTTCTTATATCTCTGTAAGTTTTGGAGATAGAAGAGTGCAACTTTGTATGCGAATAGATGAATGTATTAGAAACAGTTTACTAACTGACATTTTTGCACTACGGTGGCCGTATAAAATTTAACTCTTTTTAAACTTTTTATTATCTATACCTTTTAAGTCATTTTTTATGCAAATTCTCACCTTATGTGATGAAACTTTGTAACTGGAAGTATGTCTAGGATCAATATTTGAAAATAAACAACTTGTTCACTCTTTTTGGGATACCCTATATATATATATATCCCTGTTGAAAATGCATCCTTACGTTAGCGTTCTATTTTTTGATTGTTCTCTCTTTTTTTCTAAAATAGTTTGTGTATTATTTCTTTTGTTGGTATGCTTCTGTATATTCCCTTATCGGGCAACCTTGAACCTCCATGGGTTTTGACCCTTCGCCCCTCTCACGGTAGGCCCTGCGAATGTTGCATAATCGGAAGGAAGTCTTGTGAAATTTCCGCGACCCAGTGCTCTACTAGGTTTACGCCTATTTGGGATCACTAGCAGTTCGAGAGTCCTAGTTTTACAACCAGTGTGGCGGACTGGTGAGTTGCCTGCTTGATGTAAATTAGATTTATAAACAAGAAGACAATTTAGACTGAGGAAATATGGGAGAGAAAAAAGAACTCTTTCTCTAAACAAATAAATAAAAATAGCCCTGTACCGTTCAGTGTTTCTTATATAATATTTAACTTACGGAATTACAAAATCAAAATAACTTAAACATAGTTTTCGTTATTTTAAACATAAGAAAATTAAAAGGGTGTTAAAGAGATTTATTTTAAAAACGCGGAAAAATGAAATATATAATAAAAAAATAATTAAATATATAATTATTAAATATTATAGATTTAATATAATTAAATATAAAAGAAAAAATTAAATACATATAATTTATTAATAGCAAAATTAATATTTTACGATTATAAAGATATGTGGGCCCTCATGACACAAAACATATTTTCCAGACCCAGTCCATACTGTTTACAACATTCTAATCAGGGCCAAATCTTAACAAATCTCAGCACCTGGCCAGAATAACTGGCACCATAAAATAACTTAGGAATTTTGAATCCTGTAGTTAAAGAAAATACCTATAATAAAATAAGTTAAGATAAAAGAGAGAAGTGCTGATTTCTCTTATTAACACGTTTTAACTAGTTTGACAGGTAACTTTGGAGTGCAAAGTTAAAATAGTAAAATTCTATAGATTTTGAAAACGGAAAAAGTTGATCATGGTTTGTTACTACAAAGATGTATTTGAAAAAACAGCTAGATTTGTTTTGAAAGTTGTATAAGCATTGAGGGTTAAGAAGTAATA